>VZTL01071054.1:13097-54463 GCA_013400535.1 Scopus umbretta | reverse complement strand
TTTTTTTGAGTTCCAGGGGCAAAGTCCGGGACACCACCACAAGAAAATACTCAAGGGTTTAGGCAGAATTTGCATCTGTATCTAACAGAGTGATCTAGCACTCAACAGCTCAGGGGCTGTCCAGCCCTGAAGGCACCATAAATTCACCAGGTACTTCCTGGACAATTTTCCTACCTGCCAGCACTGCTGAGCTCAGCAGAGAGTGCCACAGCCCAGAATTACAGGGTGTCCACAACGTCAAATGCTGAAGTAAGCCTGGAGTAGTGGAGCCTGGGCTATTGGTACGAGTCCTATCAGAAATTGCATGTGGTTAAAGGCCACCCAATAGACCACAAGCACAGGGAGCACAAACGTGCTCCTTTCTAGTACTTCCAAACTCTGGACTATTTGAATTCATAACTTTAATAATGTGTTGGTAACACCATTTCTAACCAGTGTTTATTTTCTAAGTTTTAAAATCAAAAACACTCCCTGAAGTTCCATAAATATCACCATGCAGTCAGTATCAAGTTAGCAGGGACAGCATCTATCCACGGTGCTTGCTGTCCACGTGCGCCATGCTGAACCCTTTACAGCTTACCTGCCTGTGTCAAGTCAAGGGGAGTCTCCAGGCTCTGCTTTTTTCTCATCTGGTATCCCAGGGGGACAAATACTTTCACTTATTTTCTCCAACCCTTTACTTCAGACTTGGCCCTTTCTAGCTCTTTCCCCTGTTCTGTCCCTTCCACACTACCCGCTCCTTTTCTCAGCTTTGTCCTCATTTAGACAACTCAATGTGTCCAAAATAAATCTCCAAACATCTAGGGTTTTGCTTGGACCAAATGTTTTAAAACAGTAATTTATCTGACTGTTTTGATTAAATCCTGTCCACCGCTACAAGCTAAATATAGTGATGCTCAGCTGCAGTTGAGTTATATTGGATTTGCTCCATTTAAACCCATATCATCATTTGCTCATTTAACCTTAATTTTGCAAGGTAACGTTATCATAGGGAACAACCAAAGCCAGCTGTGGCATTGCAAAGCTATTATCTCCCAGCCTTGAACTCAGACACTTTGTATTTGACATCTGTCCACACTCACAAGCTACACCCAAATGCAATTTTCTCCACTCTCCACACCATTTCAGCTTCTGAAAGGATTTAATAACACCCCAGTGTGCACAGTTATAAACCAAGTTCAAAGTGCTTGGTATTGAGTCTACTTTATATAAGAAGGTATGAACCAAAGTTACTGTGTTTACTCATGAGAAAATTTCTCTGATTTAATGCAATCAATTTAAGCAACTGAGCTTGTGAAATGGGTTGCACTTCTGGAGAATTGTCCTCACAGTGGAGAGGAAGAAACATCAGACTTCAGGGAGGGATCAGATACTGATCAAACCCACCCTTGCAAATGCAAGCAAGCTCCAGCCTGGCTGGCAGCAGCTCAGGGGCTTCACCCTCAAGTTCCTTCATGGGAAGGTGGCTTGTATGTGCATTGAGCAGCAACTCAGCTGAAACCTCCTAAACCCCATGGTGGTGAAGCAACACATCCCTGGGTAACCAGGACAGGCTTCCTCTGGTGGCTCCTCCAACCAGGTCATTTCGTTTGGCTTACATGTTGATTTTGGGTCCCGCTGCCAAAGGATACAGCAGAGCAAACTGCTGTGCTTGAAGAAGCCTGGTCCTCTACTGGGGAAGGAATTACTTCAGAGCCCCCGGTCATGGTGCTGCATACCCAGGCTTATGTTTGTCCTGTTCCTCAGAGCCCTGATGCTCCTCAGAGCTTAAAAGCAGGATGCCATACACAAGAGGAAAATCCGCAGGCAGCCTCTGGGAATACATTCATGCTTCCCATTAGAGCTGCTTCATAGGTTCAGCGCCCATCTGCATGTTAAAATTTTGGCTAGTTTTGCTGCTTCTTCCCTGTGAAATTTCATCACTTTGTTTAATTGCAAAAGTTAACCACTATATTCAAGAGATGAATTACCCTATTGCTGCAAGAAAGTTTGACATTTAGTAGCTTAGAAGGTATTTATGACTGAAGAAGTTCTTCTGAAATACAACATTCATTTGTAGAAATTCCCCATTGAGGAAAAAAGAAATCAATGACACATGAAAGGTGCTAAAGCCCTATCAAAATAGCACCTTAACTGTTCCTTAAAATAGTGAGATATACACAAATGATGAAAAACAGTTAACCAGTTTAATTCTAGAGCAATGCAAGCATTTTAAGACAGATTTACAGTGTATTGAAAATCTGATTATGTAAACTATCATAAATGGATTCAGTGTGTTAGAAGCCAACACTAAATCTTCAGCTGTTTACTGAAAAAAAGGCAATAGGGGAATATATGTTAAAATGAAGGTTGATTTTGGAAAGCCTAGCATAAATGAAATATGCTGACATAATGGGTAAGCAGAAAAAAAGAAAGAATAAAATTAACAATTGTCAGCTCTTGCTCCACGATTACAACTATAAACCAGAAAATGACATTAATTGTAAAGCTAGTCCTTGAGATGAACTGCAAAAGTTTTGATAGATCTTGTCAAAGTTTCCAGATTCCTGGTTCAAAATCTGTGCTGCAATTATGCCTGATCATTAAAACTAATGGAAACAATCCTGAAAAACCCCATGCACAAGATCCTGCCTTTTCTGTCAGGATGGGGCCCTGCAGGGCATGATTTCAGGGGCCAGAAAGATTTGGGGGCCAAAAAGGATTTGGGCGCCTGCTGTGCTGCTCTGCTCTCACCCGACACCTTGGTGTTTCTCACGCACAGCCTCAGCCAGCCAAAACATTTTTGAGTCTTATCACATTGTGTAATGTTATTTTGATGCTATTGGAAAGTGTGTTGTTAGCAGGCAGAGCTGTGGCTCTTGGCAAGGTGTAGCAGGGCTGGGAGTAGGGAGGAGGGCATCCCTGGCCCCAGGTGCCAGCTGGAGCTGGGAGTTTTCATTATCATCAGGCAGAAAACTCAAGTTCCTGGATAACTTATCCTCCAGGACTGTGTCAAACAGTGAGGAAGACAAGAAAAAAGTTTTATTTCAGAGCATGAAGGTGGATAATGAAGGGAGAAGGCTGGGTTATGGAGCACCTTGTTCTGGATGGGGCTTTTAATGACCTAGGAGGAAGGAAGCCTGCATAAAGCATGTTTATAAAATGGCACTCAAGAAAATTCATCACAGTTAACTAAGATGTAAAAGTAGTTGTGCATCACCTTCTGACACCCTCTTGCTCAGAACCAGCACAACCATAAATCAGTGCATATCAGAAGTGGGGTTCACTGAGTGTGAATCTAACTGTTCTGCTCTGCACAGCAGCACCCGTCGGGGTTCACCACTCTCAGGGTGGTCCGTTTCAGGAATTACATCAGGTAAGGTTTTTTGGGTGTTACTCAGTGAATATAGTTACTATTTGGTTTGGTCCAAGGCATCACAACAAAGTTATTGTGAACTGTGTAGAATTTTTATTCTCTTTTTTTTTACCTACCTATCTAGGCTGCACTTTTTATAACTGTATTTAAATTGTCTTAATCCTTCTTTAAATCTATTTTCACTGAAATTCATTATAATCCTGAAAGGGCTTACATGTGATTCGATAAAAATTTGTTGTTAAAGTGTTATGGATTTTTTGTTGTTGTTGCTAGCACCTTCTTTTTCTCTCTCTTCCTCCCCAGAAGGAGTGTTTAGCAGAAGCATTTAATGCTACAGTTGTACTTAAGAAGTAGCCAATGGCATTAGAGTTGGGATTAGTTATGATTCTTTTTACTGGATGTATAAATCAAAATAAATACATTTAAAAGCCCATGGGAAACCATCCAAAGGAGCATTTCAAATCCTGAAAAGAAGATATTATGCTGCCTTTTCTGAAACTAGGTCTGTAAACCCATAGGTTGGCAAATTAGTAATTATTTTTTTAAAAGACCAAATCAGTGCTAGTGGGCTCTCAGCTTAACACGTGGGCTTCCAGGTGCACTGCCTGCAGCGCCGGGCTGCTGCGCCAAAGTGGAAAACACAGTAAACCAAAAAGACAAATCAGTCTGCAGTTGGTTTACAGAACAGTTTCCAAAGGTTCTGCCACCATGCTGTGCTATCTCCTGTGCCATAGGGGACAGCAGCCCCTGCCATCTGAAGAATGAGCGTCCCATGTCCCCAGGGGCTGCCAGGCTTTTATGTCCTTGGCACTCCTGGGATTTTCCCATTGCACACTGTAATGGGAACAGCCCCAGCACTGGAGGATTGGTGCAGCTATACCAGTCCAACACCTCCAGAAAGCCTTTCCAAGGTGACCTGAGGCTGAAGGGTATCCAGCTTATTCTGACTCAAGTGTAAATTTTGATTTTATATTACTTTAGACTAGAAGCCTGGGTTGATTTGGGGGAGGAGGGGAGGGAAAGGCTGTCTAGGGCACTTTCTCACTACAGAAAGAAGAAGTATGGGCATGAAAGAACCTACTTTTGTCCTGTATTTGTTATGTAATACCTTCCTATACCAATTAATCCAGTGGATCTGCCCAAATACTGTCTATGCAGCAAAAATATAATAAGAGGAAGAGCAGTAAGTCATGTAGAGAGGGGTGGGAGACTATGTCTGGATGACACAGCAGGTTATTTTGTCAGATCTCTAAATGCATGTGCACTTGTTTCTGACTCACCTGGGGTGGGATTCATCACCCGTCACTGCAGGTTATCTGCAGTGTAGCCATCGATGCTGGACAATGTCGTGCAGGCTGTCTCCAGAGTCAGCAGGGGAACAGGCACTTTTATAACATGACTCACCCCGTGCTAATGCTGATATTTAACCTAGTCAAGATGAGTCAGGCCCTACAAGTGCCTATTTCCCTCCATTGACTAAAACAGAGCCTAGAGCAACCAGCTCTGACACAGATGGCTGCGCTACTGGCATCTGCAGTGAGGTGAGATCCTGCAACTGAGTCATTTAATCTGCCTTAAAATGTGATCTTGGGATTGATTGTCTCAGATTTTCCTATTCATACAGAGCAAAATTTAAAGAGAAAAGAAACAAGAAGGAATTGTTACCTTGCTGGTGTGACTTGGTACCCCAGAGATGCGTCACTTCAGTCTTTCCCTGATAGCCAGGAGATGGGTGGATGGATAACTCCCATCATTGTCAGCACACAGACACATCCATTAGCTGCAGTGACAAAGTCATGAAACCTCTGTTTCTGCTGTAGGTGTATAATTATAGTAAGAGAAAAATCTGAGTCATGAGTGTAATTCAGCCTCCCTTCAGGTATGTGACACGTAAGGTGTTAATCAGTTGAAGGACTGGGAAATACTGACGTGACCACTGTTCAGTATTGGTGAATCAGACAAGTTTCTTGCCTGTGGCATACAGAGAATATGTGGTTTGAAAAGGGTGTGGGACAGCATATTAGTGCTTGATCTTTCACAGTGCTTCTTCCAGAAAGATAAACATGTCTCTTACTACATCCCTACTACTTTTAAGTTGATTCTTCCAGAAAGTGTCTGGAGTTGCAGATTTCCTTCTAAACAGATATAAAAACATCTCAGGGTATGGAAGCACATGTTTACAATTCCTGCACAACCTTTCCCAACCAGGTACCATACAGTTACTTAGAGTACAAGTGGAGTGCAATTGTAATAAAGGAACTCCAATGTCTGCATAAATCCAGTTCAGAATTAAACTGCTACTTAAAGATGTTTTAAGGAGGGTATTTAATTTTCTTTCTTGTTCCAGTGTAATTAGTGGAAAGATGCAGGGTTGTTTAGATACCTTATTGAAACGTTTCTGTCTCCTCATACATTGTTGTGGTTTGGATAAAACCCTTTTGATGCTTGGAGTAACATCTGACATTTATTCAGTCAAGAAGAAGCAGCAGTTAAATGACCCTTTATTTGGGAAAGGCTCATCGTAAAAGGCTACCACTGAAGCATGGACCTGGTGTCAGTGCCATGCAGGAGTTGTGCCATCAGGCCACAACATTTCCTAGGAACAGGGCTGCAATGAGGACTTCCCCAGAACTGGGGTTGGTGACACACCCCATGTCCTTGGGAAACACTGGAAAACACCAGAAAACAGGAGCAGGAAAAGCCACAGACACAGGCAGGGCTGGAACAAGTCGCAGAAAGAAATTAGGTTGTTTCAATGACTTATTCTTGGCCAACCCCTGTGGGCTGCTGCTTCACACCTGTTTCTTCTCCCCAGCACAGTCCAACAGGCACCTTTTTGTTCAGCCTTTTAATGACTTTGATCTGACCCATACCAGCTCTTCCTTTCCTTTCTTTTAACATTTGCCTCTTTTCTAGTCTTCTGCAGCTTTGCAGAACCTCCAAGCTACCATCAGCTCCCTGCTGAAGCCTCAGGAGGGCTGAGACGCTCTGGGTGATGGATACAGGGAACCACGCAGGTCTGTGGGAACACAATGCAGCTCGGATCCAGCTGGACTTATTTTGGACTCGTGTTAGATGGGGCTTTTAGATGGGCATAACAAGTGGGCTTGAAATGACCCATACCACTTTCCTCACACTGCACCTAAGCTGATGATTCTCCTGGAGCTTGACAGGGAATATGACACAAGTACAGGTGTACACAGTCAGCTCATGTCCTGCCAGGCTTTCTGAGAGAAGGCCTTAGCTTTGTCCTGAATGGAAGTTGTTGGGCTATTTCCAGATCCAGCTTGACTCTGGCATCTGCAACACTTTATTTATGTGGTGCTCATGTTAACGAGCCATGTCAGACCCTAGCTACCTCTGCAACTGCGGAACAGGTAATCTCCAGACTGGGTAATTCAACCACAGGTGCCTGAGAGCTGGTTTTAGCTGCAAACTCCTCTGTGACTGCTTCAGCCATATCACTCTAGAGTGATTTTCATTAGACCCAACCAAGCTGAAAACATCTAACTGAAGTATTCCCTAATCTGTTCCTTCTCTTCTAGTCTGAGTTCTTCCCCTTTTGACACTGCTGTTAATTGCATTAAATATCTGATAGCAGGTAATCTTTTTAGTGAAGGTGGACACAGGAAAAAAAGGTATTATGTAACCTGAGTGATCATGGAAGTCCTGTTGGAACAGACACTCACTCTTAAAGGGGTGGTTGCATTGGCCAGATCTACCAGTCTTTATACAGGCAGGAGTAAGCAATATTTGCTATGGAAACGCATCCTGCCTTCTGAGTGGTTCCTTCTTCAGAAGAGGAAGCCTAAGTACTACTTTGCCAAAGCTGAGCATGGGACTGTCCACACAAACCATCAGTGAAGTCTGAGAAAGAAGGAGAGTGCAAAGAAAACAAACAATGGACAGCCATGAAATCCTGGGCTCACTATCTCCTCAGATTATGCTTTCACCCACAGGTGGAGCAGAAAGCAAAAAGCAGCAGGCATTAGAAGGAGAAAGCAGCTATAAACTCAATGGAAACTTGGTATTTTCCCTGCCCCCCACTCTCCACCTCCTGTATCCTGTCTGCTGGTCTTCAGCCCATTCAGCTGTGACAGCACAACCATTTGTAGGACTGTGTCTTGAACTGGATTAGGGACCTGATCTGTTTAAAAACAAATTCTGCCAAGAAATGTCAGTTCTGTGATAGGAATGAGCGATTGTGAGAGTAATTGAAACCAGCATTGCCACTGAACACATTGTGTTAGAAAACCACAGCCCCAGCACCATGGCCAGCCTGGCCGGGCTGCTCAGTGTTGTTCTGATTTACAAACAAATCTGCCGTTAGAAGCTGGGAGTCCTCTTTCCTGGGATTTTTTTTATTTGTTTTGTTTTAAATAACTGAGTACTGATGTCTTCCAGTCACAACAAATATTGTGGCTGTCTTATTCAGTGCCCAAGTTTGTCATCTTTTGTCATGAAAATGAAATTCAAAGGTGGAAAACAGTGTTAGAAATGGCTGAGAGGTGAAAGCACATATCAGCAGTTGCAGAGTGCAAAACACCAAGAAACATTCCAATTACAGCAAAACAAAGCCTTACAAACCCACCAAAGTCATAGGAAAAGCTATACTTTAAAAAAATTTAAAAGTAAATAGCTTCTCTTTGGCAAAACCATGCACAGCTGCACTCCACAGGAGGTGTGTGCCCACCCACAGCATGAGGGCTGAGCCTCCTGCCAGCAAGGCTTTCAGGGCAAAGTACGTCTTATGTGTTCTCATGCTCCCAGCTAGGAGTATAAAAGGGTGGAGCTGCTGTCATTCTTTCTGAGATTTTTTTCTTCTTGCCCATAGCAGAGGTTCAATTTTTCAGGCCACATCAATACCACTACATTTAACAGCACCAGGAACATCCCTCTGAACTCCTCAACCTCTTGCACCACGAACTTTTTAGCATGAGTCTTGGCACCTTTTGACCTGTGCCGAGTAGTTCTCTCCCGCACAGTTCCTGGGTAGAGTTCAGGAGCACCATGGGCCAGGGGCTGTTCCAAGCACCAGTTTCCATGTGGCCACACTGTTTTGGAGAGTAAGACAGTTTAATGCTACGGATGCAGGCTGCTCCTTGCCGGCTGGCCTCTGTGCCAAGGAATGGCCCCAGGCACATTTAATTTGCCAGTATAGACACAGCTTCAGTTTCTTTGTGCTGTGGTTCCTCTCTCACTCACTTGTGTTTTAAAATCTTTTTGGTAAAAGTTTGCTTGTGAGCAGGTAGGTATTTTAGACAGAAATTTATGGACTTAACAGAACTCATTGTTTTATTTTCTTAGAATGAGTTCACTGTAAATATTCAGGTGTTCTGAGGCTTTACAGCCACCTCCTGCAGCACTGGGATAACTGCTAGCAACGGACACCCAAGCTGGGCATTTAGGTTAGGAAGAGGCAAACCCTCTGTTTGCAAATACTCCTTCTTATCTTGCACTAAAAGTCCAGAGATTTACTTGAGCTGGCACTTTGTGGAAGAAACCAAGCATTTCTTGGCAACTCAAAGTGCAGTGGTAAGTCATGATCTTAATTTGCTAATACTGTTCTGGTTTAGGGAGTTGTGCTAATGAAACTGTCGTTTGAAGAGGAGAAGCAGGAGTCAGCCCCTAATGTCCTATAATTTCTGTGCTTATGGGCTCTGCCTGCATTTTGCCCTCAATTCCCCAACAGGACTGCTATATAGCGCAGTCAAACCAGCTGTATGTTGGAGAGCCAGGCAAATACTAATGCCCAATTTAACATGCAGCTCATGTGCCTTTAAATAGCAGCAAGAGCTGAGCCAAGCCATCCACTGCAGCAATTTCTGGACATATGTGCAGAGCCCCCCTCCTCCCCTGAGCCCTCCCAGCCCAGAGCTGCGAGCGCACACAGGCTGTGTAGAGGGGCTGGCGATTGGTGCGGCTGCCTGTCAATTCACAGTCACCCCACTGACGTCTCCTCCACACAGTTGACTTGATCCTGGTTGTAGCGAATATAATTATAACATGGAGAATCAACAACTGTTAACGATTTAGGTTAAATGTAATTTAATGCCCCAAGATTACCGCACTTAGATGAGATTTCGCTTCACGTGAACCATGCAGAGAATGTGAAGAGCCTGCATACTTCTGCTAAAGTAATTTTGGACAAAGGAAAGATTGACACTGGCTTCCTCGGACTCTATTAAATGCTTCAATGACTTTGGCATAAGTTTCTAATCTGTCATTGCTCTTGGAATTCCACATGCAAGAATGGGATCGGTCTGAGAGCAGAGGTTCAAAATCCATTCTTCTGGGGGGGGGCGGGGGGGATGTCCATATGTCTTAAAGAACGAGAGCTCAAAAATCCTGATCATCTCTAAGGGTTTGCTTCATCCCTTGAAGAGACTATGCCTAATATTTCACTCGCAGTGCCATTGTATCTATAAACCATGGAAGATAGCATGAAATGTTGCTGTTACAAGGTCTAAGAAGTAGTCACACAAGCCTAGAAACTCAAAGAGTCTATCGCAGAGTGCTCTTGTGCTACTGGGATGGCTGCCAAGCAAGGCATGCAGATTGCTGTTGCTGAGCTTTTGAATGATGAGAAAATCAACGGAACTGCTCAACACAGCAGACACTCCCCAGAGCGGCCAGTCAGCATGGCTGCTGCCTTTGGTAGCCAGTTTGTGGTGGACTGTGCTAGATTCTGGTCCCCGAGGTTGGGGCCAGATCCTGAACACACATTTTAACAGAGGTTTCCAGCTCTGTACATGACTCCAAGAGAAGGTTTCCTAATGAGGGATTATAGCTTTAGATGTCATTTGCCTTCTCCCCAGACACAGAATAGCCATCACTTTTCCAGCCTTCCACAATTCCACTGTCTGACTAGGAATGCAAATATTTGCAAGTGAAATTGCCAGCTATTCTCTAATTCCTAAGGAACTCTGCAAAAACTAGACTCAAGTCCAGCAACCTTTTGTGATTTAGTGACAATGAGCCTTTTGTTTATCTTTAGTACTGAAAGCAAAGGGATATCTGACACACTGATGTATTTTGATGAAGTTATTTATGAGCTTGACTTTGATAGGATATATTAACCTATACCTCTGTGCTTCTGAACAGCTGCTTCAATGACAGCATCTGGATTTACTGGCAGCAGCTTGTTGGCCTGTTGGGTCACAGCACATAACAAATGCAGGAACTTCCACATTCTGTGTCTTAGTGTAGAAAAGTCAATGCTTACTATGGTCTTACTGACTTTTGTAGCTATACAAGGGTTTAGGAGTAGGTTCATGTTTGTAAAGCACTTTGCTCTTGGGTGGCATGGGGTGACTGTTTTCCAGGAGCCTGTTCCAAGGGCACTGCTCTCCACCATGTTCTCCAAGAGGCTTTCAAGCCAACTTTGACTTACAGTAGCTGGGATCAGTATGGTAATTTTCTTGATGGTGTCTTGACAAGAATCTCAGTCCTTGCATGGAGGTTTTCCACAAAAGGCAGGTGCTAGCTTAAGAACCAGCATCTGCGGCTGACAAACAACAACAAAAATGGTTCTGGCTGCGAGTAAAAAAGTCATGAACAAATCACACAAAGAAGAAAGCCATCGTTATCCTGTGACATGAGGCAAAGTGTGTTTTCTAGCCTACCTTAGCTTTTCCAGTTGTTTGGAATTGTTAGTCTTCCAAAAGTGTCCACAGAAACAGTGTTCTCCAGCATTATCAGTAGTTTCATAGGCCATGTAGTTTATTTGTATGAAAACTGCTCAGATAGGTTGTAGTGTTTTCATAGTAGTAAAACTGAAGGTGACCGTTCCACACTTGGTGATTTACAAATGTTCATCACAGTAATATCACTTATTTTATTCATAAAGTTATAAAATTGCACAAACTATGTTGCTTGAGCAGAGTCCCTGAGTTCGTATTTTACATGTGAAACATCAGTACTTCTGATAGTAGTTTGCAGAAGCAAGAAAAAAATTAATGATCTCTGATCAGGAGTCTTCCATGTGGCTCTCTGGAAGCACAAGAATAGCAGTATTTTATACATTTCAAGTATTTCACAAATAGAACAAGATTAATCTCTTCACTCTTAACTGCAGGATTTGTAGCATAGTGACAGATTTAATGATATAGTCACATAGGCTATTGAAATGATTGCTTTTCTGATTAGCAGTGGTCACCCAAAGTCAATGGCTCTGTGATGTAATAGGAAGCGTCACAGGATGGTTGCCAACTTCTTCCCCTTCAAATGAGTTTTCCATCTGGAAGGACCTGGAAACCCTTTCCAATCACGTAGACTAGACCTAAAGACCCATCAGAAGCACATTCACTGATATGGCTGAGAATGTGTCAGGACTTCCCAGAGGAAGGAAAGAGCACTGAATCACTGCAAGCACAAAAAACAAAGGGAAAGGCAGGTCATGTCAGTGTGGATCATGGACTACTTCTATTATGCACTAAATAAACCCCCAACTGAAAGAAGGCTGAACCTGGTGAAGTAAGATAAAAGAGATGGATATTCACACAGATTACGTAAGGTGAACTGAAAGCTTCCAACAGCAAACTGCAGAGCTCTAACGACTGCCGACCAGGAAGATAAGTGCACTTCCACTCAAAGCAAGTGATATGAAGAATGAAACTACAGCAGAGAACAGGGTCTAAAATTCATCTCAAAGGAAAGGAGGAAGTGCACCATGACAGAATTGCCTAAGAAAAATTTAAGTGATTGAAACAACTAGAGGTAAATAAGGAGGTGCTCCTGTCCAAAAAGGGGCTTTGTACAATTCTCCTGAAAAGAAGCCACAGTGCCACTAAATAGAACTAGCTGGTTTCCTTCCTAGTTCTTCATCCATTGACTATACCTTCACACTGCATAATACTAAGGAACAAATAAATTAATGGCAACTACTACTCTTACACTTCAGTGATCGTAGGAAAGCATTTGACAATGATGCTGCTATAGCAAGACACTGAAAATTTACAGATTTCATTATAGAATTATTTATATTTTCCAAAATCTTTCTCAGTACACTGGCAATTAAATGATTGCTTTGATGTCACTGCCGGCATAGGTGAAAGTACATCATCTCCCTGTGATGTCTCGTACTGCTGCGTAACAAATATCTGGCACGGAGACTGGAGTCCCAGGAGTATGTGGCAATCTCAGTTTGCTGGGGATATCTATTCATCAGCAGATGAGATACAACAAAAGACAAACAGCTTAGTCAGAACAGCAAAACAATAAGGTCTTACAATCAACAGGTCAAAAAACAAAGGCTATGAAAATAAATATGACCTTACATGGCACTGCTGTTCTAGAAGGAGTAACTGCAAGCATTGTTATCACATTTATTTACCCAGGCAGTATATCTCACAGCCCCTGTGACTTTATCTGTGGTGCAGGGCTCAGATGGGCAAGGGAAGGACTGCTGGTGAGAATACAGAAGTCTAACACAAATAATGTCTTCACTAAACTGTGGATCAGGAAGAAGCAATCGGTTTATCAAGCACTGTTTAGACAACTTTCAGTTGCAGATCTGTATCAGATATTCATAATAAAATTATGAGATAAAGAACAATGACAATTGAAGTGTATAAAATTGCCAATAGCTGACCAAAAGCAGAGATAAGAAAGGTAGAATATGTTGGCCATACACTGACAATACTGAGCAACAGACTTGGTGACCCAAGGGCCAGAAGAGAAGATGTTGACTTGAGGAATGACTTCGCAGGATGTTAAGGACTGAAGAAGTGACCTCACAGATTAGCAGATGGATCAAATTAAATGTATTGCTCTATGATAGGATTAGTTAGGGGCAAATGACTGCCTTATGTCCCAGCACATGTAAGGTGTGGATTTCTTTAGAGCACCCTTGTATGCTGAAATTTTCTTTGTACAGAAACCAGGCACATGGTCTTCCCACATTGTCAAAACAATGGCTATACTCATGCTGTCTACCATAGGCAGGCTGGAGTCTGCTCTCATGACCAGTTTTCCCCACTTTACACATTACAAGCCTGTAAACCTGCCTATGGTTGCTCTGGACATCTCACTTCCAGCATAACCATGTGCTTACTAGAAAAGATTTTCAGGTACAGTCCATTCAGCCAGTTTTTTGCTTTCCATTGAATGTGCCGAGAAATTCACCACACATCACCAACTGTGATAGTAAGTTTTGTGATCTCCCCTTAAAGCAACAGGGTTTAAAATACTTGTTTATTGTAAGTTATGCATTGATTTGTACTGCATTTAAGGCAAGGGGGAGACTTAGGTATGATTACCCTAACCACCTAAGCCAAATAATCTTTTTAGATAGGTTTTAGCAATATAAAAAATGTATTCCTTAAACATACCAAGGAACTGAGGTTTCTTAGTACAGTTACCCAATAGAGTCCGTTTCTAACAAACAGGAGAGCTTTTTCTTAACTCATGAAATATTTTCATTGAACTACCTTAAAAGAGTGTTCATCATACAGGGATACAGTTATAGGGCAGTAATAATTACACAAAGAAGTTTTGCAAGTTCTGTTTCATGGCTGTTTACATGTCTATTTTCAAAAATAAATACCTGCTAAAGGTGTGTGCATGCGGAGGCATTTGTCCCTTCACCTCCTAAAGCATATTAATGTATGGTTTTCTATAGTTACATTGAAGATCACAGGCAATTGTTGGAGAACACATCTCTCAAATCTCACAACTAAATGAAGGTGCTCAATAAATACGTATGTAAAGATAAGACAAAAGGAAGAAAAAAGGAACAGATGGTGGCAGGAAGATAGAAAAGAGGTGTTTTCTCTTGTTTTATCTTGAATCCAAAAGTACATCTTAAAAACACTGAAGGTTTTTAACAACAGCATAGAAAAAAGTGTATCTCAGGTAAAGAACAAAGACAACTTAATTGCCTTAGTACAGAGGTTTGGACTACCTGATTTTTTTAAATCCCTCCCATAAAACGTAGAATTATTTGGGATACTTTTCTCTTTCTGACCACTTTTGACGCTGAGGAGTTAATGTCCATAACAGGAGAGAGAGTGAGAGCAGGCTGCAGCCACCTCACTCCAGGTTTTGCTGTTGGTGGCTCACCACAAAGGCAGTCCTGTGGGGCTTTGGGGACAATCATTTTTGGAGGACAGAGGGCTTGTTTCAAGGCATGTGAGTTCCCAGAGACAGTTTATTCTCTTCTGCCAGAAGGATCAGAGGAGAAGAGGTGGCCTGTGTCCAGGAGCTGGTCGGGTGAGTGGGACTTGATCTGCAGCAGGATTTGAGCTGGCTTAATGTGACCATGGGACAAGAGGGTATGTTGGTGTTAAGGCACTGAAGTAATTGTAATTAAAGGTTTCTGTTTTCATTATAGATCTGGTTTGTCACTGAACTTCAGCACACAGAAGCCATTATTTAGATGTCCAGTTCCTCTCAGCTTCAGAGTTAAATCATGGGTCTGGACTGAGGGTCAATGTGCCAAATTTTGTCAGCCTGAGTTCAATGTGTGCTTGTGCTTCACCTTTCAGGTATCTATTTCTTTCACTAACATGATAGCTAGTCCATGTAACACCGTGGCTTCCCCAAGAGGAAACATGGACATTTACATCCCTCCTACAGCTTCTCAGATCTCTTCTCTGCACTTTGAGCCATGCAAGTGGCCAAACTTTATCATAGCAGGATGTGCCCAGAAGAGGCATGCTGGGCAGGAGGCTCTGATGGATGTGACCCCTTAGGTTACTACCTTCCTTTCCTCCTCACAGTGTACCTGGGAACCCACTGGCATGGATTGGTTTGTAAGAGAGTAGTTATTCTGTTTCTACAACACCAACAGGTGCCTTTTTCCCACTCAGGCAGGAATTCAGCAATAGCTTTGTAGACTTGTTTTTGGACTGTAGTCCCATCCTCATTTACTTTTAGAGACTTCTGCACTGCAATTTACATGTATTATGCATACTTAATTACAGTTTAAATTAAGCACACAAAAATCAAGATCTGATGATCTGTTTTATCAAATCAGGCTGTGTAAGATTAACAGCTATTATAAAATAAATGGAATATGTAGATAACTCTTACCATTTCAGTGGCTCATTTACAGAGCCATTAATTCTCTGGGATATAGTGAACACACAAATGGGGACCAAGTTGCTCATACTAAAAATCCAGTCCTGTCCTTTGTCTTCTTTTCCATCAGGATGCTGCTCAGGCACACCAAAAGCCGTTATTTCCTATGGTTTAATGACAATCTGGTATTTTATACCTCAAACATTATGTCTTTTCTCTTGCTTACCTAAGACAAGATTTTAGTAATGGTCTTTGATAGGAAAAAAGAGAGCACACAAAAATTTGAATTTTATTAACTGTGTGTGTATCTTGATACAGTGTCTGGGTCTGTCTTTTCCATTCCTTAAGCAGAACAACAGTGAAATTAGTAGAGGATGTTGCAATATCCCATCCTGAGTAGGACTTCAGAAGAACGTTGTGGTCAACCCTTTTCCATTAATACCCCTCAGGCTGCTGCTCAGAGCACTCTCTGGAGAAGCAGGGTTCAGGTCCCACATGCAGAGATGGGGACAGGCTTCAGAATCCAGTGTCTAGCCAAAACTATTTGGCGCATTTTTCTTAGGTATACAAATAGTTTGGGAATAACTAAAAGAATATTTGGGGACAAATTTGCTATTTGCAGTAAAAATAAAAAAAATAGCAATTTAGCCAGCTACAGCTGTAAATGTCCCACGTTTTCCATGCCATGCTTAGTGGTACATCTGTGGGGAAGTGAGGATGCATTCTAGGAACAAAGTAAATTATTCAGTAGCAGTTCTTAAAGTGATCAAAAATAAAGGTGTAAGCTCCTTTATTTTTTTAATACAGAAGAGATGTTCTATGAGGTACTGATCAAACTAAACAAATAAATCAAATTAATTAAGGATCAGCTTTAATAGAATGCACAAGCTTCTGTGGAGACAGAAATTTATTATTTTCCCAAACAGCAGCAGTGGCCGCCAAGACAAATTATTTGATTAAAGCCAACCTCCATGCTGCTTGATTCGGTATTCAGTATTTTTAACTTTGGACTAAGAAGTGAACATTCTCTGGGAAGATAAAAACCAAGCTGTATTTAAGCAGTTCTTTTATTTAAATGAAATAAACGTAGCTATAACAGTGAAGATAAAAGAAACGAAGAAAAGAAAGACAAAAGCAGGAAGTAAGGAAAGGCTCTTATTAGCATCAATGGTATTTATTTGCTTTGCGTCCATGCCTAACAACACAAGTCATGAAGCAGTACCCCATTATATGAGGCATTGTGCAATCACAAAAGGAAAGGACAGGGTATGCTCCAAATAGTTCAGCATTTAAATACAGCACCACAGACAACAGGCAAGTATTGACTAACAGAGGAATACAAGGACAAGCAGTCCCACACACCTAAGGCAGTGGGCTCAGCCTGATGTGGCTGTTACCAAAAGATGGCTTCCCAAGGGACTCATGGAGGTGGCTTTGGGGAGCTCCGAAGGCAGTGCTGGCCATGGGCTGACACTCAAAATTGTTTGCTGGAAGATGTGACAACATGATGGTGGATGGTGGGTGGTGGATGGTGGACATCTTCCAGGCTAGACAGGAAATAATAAGAAGCACTGGTCTTGAGGAAGAGCTTGTGAATGAAGACAAGTTTTATGAAACAGAAAAGGGGACACTGGGCAGGTGCTAGAAAAATGTCTCAAAGAGCTGGAAAATTATTTCTTTGCTCCTGGATGATGACTGGAGGGCTCTCCCAGTTCAGACAAGACATGCAGCTCTTTCCTCAGATGAATGAACCCCCACTTTCCTGAGGGGATGAAACAACAAGCCTGAGGGGATCAGACACGAAGTTGACAGCTGAGTCAATGGGACTCCTGCTTTGAATCCTTTAGGAATCTAGCAGAAAATAGAAATTGTCCAGCCCTCTGTGTCAGGCAGGAAGGAGTACTCCAACTAACCCACATCACCTGGAGGGAGAAGTTACAACTAAGGGTCAAACCAAGGAGAGAAGATAAGGATTTACAGGAAGCAGAGATGAGTCAAAGCACCACTCCCCAGCACAGCTTAGCTAGGCTTTTATTTGTCTATCACTTCCATCTCAGCAGAAAGGCAGAATTTGCCCACACTTCACCAAGTTTTTCTTTTCCTCAGATAAAATGAATTTTTTAACAGGACAAAACCTGCGAAAAATGAACATCAACCCAATTAAGAACCACAAAAACAGAGTTCTCAAAACAAAGTTCCTGGAGCATATTACAGCCCTGTAATATGTGTAGCACTGAAGAAACTCAGTTGCTGCAAATGTTTTCCCACCATCCCAGGACAATATTACCTACTGCAATTACCACTCTCCTTAACAATTTGCTGTCCCCTTCCTTTAGCTAAGCATGTTCATTTGTTACTGCTCACAATGGTGCCTTCGGCAGCACCTGAGTGCCTCCTGCCTCCTGGCCAGCTGGCTGAGGCCCCCAGCCAGAAGCCAAGTCTCCCTCAAGTCCTGCTGTTGGCAATGTGAGCAGGAAATTTGGGTGTCAGTCAGGATGAATCACACACCTGATGATGCTTCTGTCTCTCAGTTGACTGTGCATGGAGCCAAGTAGGCTTGCCACTTAAGTCTCTTGGTTAAATGTCTAACATGGGTTCAAAATAGGCATCTGTAAGACTCGCAGCTTTTTTCTTACTCTTCTCATTGTTTCTTAGCTTGTAAACCACACTTTTGTTTAAATCCTTAATGCAGAGATTTTGGCCAGTGGGTGTGAGAGAAGGCTGCATGTGACTGGGAGGTCACAACCCATCACCCTTTTGAGAATGTAAAGAAGAGGAAGAAGGAACAAAAAGCAATGATTCACCTTTGTGTGCTTAAATATCTGAGGGTACACCTACTGTACTGCTGAATGTGTAACTGAAGAAAACTGCTGTTTACGAGGTGGTGTGGTGAGAAGAACTAATGGTATGAAAGAGGTTGCCTTTCAGAAAGAAGAAGAGAAGGATAACACAGACACTGAGATAAGGCCATCAGAGAGCAGGCGAGGGAAGAAAGGGATGATACCAGACAAAGAAATGCCGGAGAAATGTAAATAGATTAACAAATTGGGTAGAGCATGTAGTGACATTGGTATGGTAGTGAATTAAAAAATAATCACAAGATCGTGGAATCATATATGATGGGAGTGGCAGGAAGTAGAAAGGACATCTTGTCCCATCTCATAACCCCAGCACAGGACTGATTATATCTAAGTCAGTCCTTACTGGTATTTTACAATCTATTCCTAAAATACTGTATGACTCCTAGGCCATCTGTTCCAGAGCTTATCCTTAAGTTTGTCCTAATGTCTTTCTGCATGACTTGCTGCCCTACACTTGGTACACACACAGTTAGTTCAGACCCCTTGTCTGTGTAGCAATCTTTTATTGTAACCTGAAGAGCATCATCATACTTTCCCCCCAACCCTCTTCAGTCCTATCATCTCTAGACAAACCAAACCAAATTCTTTTTCTTCCTCCCAGGGCAGATTTTTTTTGCCTCTGGCCAAAACAATCCTCCCTGCCTTCCTCAGGGCACTGTCCAGTTGGAGTTGTGAAGTGTGGTACTCAAAAATGGACAAAATTTCAGAACTCTTGGAGGGATGAATAAAGTGGAGGAAGAAATGCTGACTGCACCTTATTTATGACTATACTGACTGCATCTGACTTATCCTCTTCCTATATCTGAGTGTGGCATCTGCCTTTTTTCACAGCAGCACCAAACCTATGACTCATATCAATCTTTAATCACCAGCTCCATCTCTGCAGAGCTGCTGCTTAGGCAGTTACCCAATTTGTATTGGTGTAGTTGCCTATTACCACCCATATATCATACTTTGCCCTTATCCTTCAGGGGTTATTGGCTATTTATTTTACGTTCTTGCTGTAATTAGTTGGGAATTTATCAATTCTAATCCTGCCTTTCAAATGGTTTGCATTTCTCTCCTCCCCCAGCTTTGATCATCCACAACAGCAGTGAGAGCACTGTCTATTCCTGTGTCAGGACCATTAGTGGATACGTTGGCTTCTGCTTGGCCTGGGATTGGTCCATAGGGAATCTGTTCAATAAGGCCTTCAAGCCTGAACACGAACCCCTGATAACTACCCTTTGAACTCAGTTTTCCAGCAGATTTGCTACTTATTTAGTCCACATTTTCTTAGCTTGCTCTTGAGAGAGTTTTGTGGAGCAACACCAAAGCCTTGCTGAAGTCACTGGTAGGTTGTTTCTCTGAGTCACTGGTGTTTCTCTAAGAATGCCATACATATGTATATGCAGTCTCCAGATGGATGTGCCTTGTAAGCACTTGAGACTAGGAGTTTTATCAGTATTAGCAGTCTCCAATCCAAACTAAGATAAAGGCTAGTGCGCTTTCATATACCCACAGGCTGTTTCAGTCTGAGTTCATGGAGATGCTTACTGGACTGCTGTGAAGAGAAAAAGGAGAAAAGAAAATGAATTTATAGATGGATCAACATGTCCTGAAAACATGACCCAATTGTCAATCTTGGTGACCACAGGCAGTGCCCCAGGTATTTACAACTGCATAGTGGTTTGTTTCAGATTGCTTCAAGTGAACAGGGGTCTCAGCACAGCCTTGCCCAAGGAAAAGTCATTTTTTCAATGCTCTGAAAGGACACAGGGCTCTGTGAAGGCCTGAAAGGGGCTCCAGGTTGCCATATTTGGCTTTAGTCAAACTAATGGGCAACTTTGTGTCCTTCAGCCCAGGCAGTTCACCTCAGATGAGCCAAATCAATGCCTACCAAGGTGAACCAGACCTATTCAAATTACCAGGCAAAAACTTGTCTCCTTTATCCAGGTGAATCAAAAATAGGTCTTCCTGCTATGAAATATAGGTTAAATAGATTATAGGTTCTCTCTGCAGAGAAGATGGTCCCTCTCCAACAGCATCTTTATGTCCTGGGATCAGAACTGCATCTACAAGATTGTGCTAACCACAGCTACAGCTGCCTTTGAGTTTCAGAGTATTGGGGGTTGAAGAGAGGTGGAGTTAATTCACACACGTCCAGGAAAATGTATTCAAAAAGCATTCATTAGAAGGCTCAGGTTAATTTTCTGTAGAATTCCAAGGAAACAGATGAGCCTTGAGTACCTTGGAAAATTGAGTATGGCTGTTGCTGAAACTCTGGGCAGAACAGGCTGAGGCAATTGGCAGTATCTGTTTGTTCAGTATCTGGTTGTTACAGCACTGGGAGGAAAGTCTGATGTGTCATGTACAACCTTAAAATAAATGTCTTCTCTGCACAATAGAGGAGACAGCATCCTCAGCTTCTTCATCCAGAGTATCATAAGGCCGGTCAACACTTGGACATGGCAGCGTCAGGAGACCTTCCTCACTGCTCTGGGGGCTAAAACACTGAAATTGTAGGCTAGCCCTTTCCTAGGGCAGCCAAAGGCTGTGGTCCTGCAGGTCTTCCAAGTGAGGACCCTCACCTTAAAAGAAAAGGAAGAATAAATCACGACAGGGAGAAATATGAAGAAAACTGGTATGGCAAGCCAATAAATTTGCCACTACCCAAGAGCAGATCCTGTTATATGGAGGGGATGTATTCCTGAGAAATTGGCATAGTGCAGTATAATTTTCAGAGTCAAATAGCATGTGCCAGCAAGAGACAGGCAGACCCATACTCGAACTGAGTTCCAGGTGAGCTGTAGAGTACATCTGTCCATGACAGCTCAGAGAAGACAAGTCCTGACCGGAATCACATTCAGATTTGCACCTGTGAAGTCCAGGTACTAGACTGTCTAGCTGTCTGTTCTCTAAGAGACCTGAGGAGTTGGGAGCTCTGCAATGACCCTGCAGAAGGATACCACCCTGCTGAACCCAAGCAGCTATTTTAGTTGACATTGGCAGGGGGCACAGGGAACATGATGCCCATTAAGATCTATTTTGCCTGCATCCCCCATGTTTTAATGTTGTAGGGGGTTATTTGTCCTTAAGCTTTAGCTTGGTTCCTTGAGCCAACATTTTAGGCTCTGTGAGCATCTCTGAGAGCTGGAATACTGATGATGAGCTTCATTAGTAGCCATTTGGGGCCAGGAAATCTGGAGGAGGGTTGTGCTGTGCCAGAGTGAAACTCAAAGACCTCTTATCCAGTTACCATTTGGCCAATGGGCAAGTCCTTGTACTATCCTAAAAGGCAGTCTCTCTGTTAATACTGGTAAATAAAACTGGGACAAGACTTGTTTGTTTGCCTTAAGAACAGATGGTGTGGCACATCCATTGGGCTAAACTCCTTCATTCCCACACATACATCCTATAGGGAACAGTTTCAGACTGAGCCTGGGGAATTGTCTGAGGACTGCCAATTGACACAGGGTAAAATCATGCCAGGCAGTATGCTAGCAGTTAAACAGCTGGGATGGTTGCAGGCAAGTGCTCAAGCCTGTACCCAGACCATGTTTAGTTCACTAGTATAGCTGACATCTTTGGTGCTGATATGCACCGCGCTGGAAATGCAAAGCCCAGGGCTCTGTTAAGACACAGAAAATTTTAATGAGAAATTTCTGCAGACTTTCTTCTCCAGAGTTTTCTGCTACATACTGGTTTTAAATCCCAGTGTTAAACTCTTGCCAGTGTTGAAGGTTTACCTATAGCAAATGGGTTGTATGTCTAAACCGTACATCCCAGAGGATGCCCATACAGCCTCCTGCTCTAGAAGTGGTCACCGAGTCTGGACTTCAAAGGGAACTTCAAAAAATAGGCTGTGTCCATATGAACCAGGGCTCAGGGCAGACTGGAGGACCAGCAGCTCCAGGGGTCTGAATATCAAAGATTAAATAAAAATGCCTCTTGTTTTTCATGGAGAAAGTTGCCAAAGAGGAGAAAATGAATGAGAGGGGTAAGTCAAGCTAACATTCAAGTTGAAGATCTAATGGTAGATCAAAGAAGGCTTCAGTCATAAAAAGAGCTCCATCTAGGTGTGCAAGGGGATCTGAGGGCATATGGGTAATGACCAACCTATACATTAGGCATGGACGTGGCCTGACAGGGTGGAGGCAGGGCATGCACTTGCTTGATGATGATTAAGCTAGAAAAGACTATGGCCATGAGATGTGGTGCCTGTTCAGTTTGAATGGATCTGTGGATAATTGCTACAAGAAATGTGAAATCAACTGCTTTTTTCCTATCAACAAGGTTGTTTGCTGTTTTTCAGAAATAGACAGGTCTGCCATTGTATGTTCTTGACAGATATGTGATGGCCATTGTTCATCTTTTTTTTTTTTTAATGTTCTTATTTTTCCCAGTATTTTTCTGAGAAATGAAGCTTGGCAGACTGGTCTGTAATTCCCTGAGAGCTTCTTTCCCCCCTTTCTGAATATATTTAAATGTCTGTGTCTATCTTTTCCAGTCCTCTGAAACATCACCATCCTCCTTAAGTGTCCAAAGA
Source organism: Scopus umbretta (assembly GCA_013400535.1). Classification (NCBI taxonomy): domain Eukaryota; kingdom Metazoa; phylum Chordata; class Aves; order Pelecaniformes; family Scopidae; genus Scopus; species Scopus umbretta. Next base: position 31,698 of record VZTL01071054.1, on the reverse strand, counting down.
CAGTGACTACTGGCTCTGCAGTTTCTTCTGCTGGCTCCTAACACCTCTAGAATGAATTGCAAGACCAGTAGATTTGAAAACACCTCCTTTTCTATCTATTCTGCAACTTACTCTCTGCCTACTCAGGCTTCAGCATTTATCCTAGTCATCCATGCTAACTGTGATAGTATTCAGATCCCAGCTGAAAACCTCAGTGAAGACAAAAGCAAAAAAATCCCATTAAATAATATTGAACCCTTTGTTCCAGTCTGTGGTCAGTAAGAAAATTATGTACATTAACAAAATGAGGAGCAGTTTATAAAAGTAACAGTAAAGGAAATGTGGGTAAAGATTTGGTGTGGATGGAAGATTTGAACCTTGCACAGTGACTTGCCTCCTCCAGAGGCAAGTTTGTTAATGATAAAGTTTGTTAATGAAACCCTAACTGAAAGACTAATAATTTCCTTTGTATAGTCATGAGGAATTCTTGAGCTATCAAGAATCAAATCCAAGCAAGTTGAGAGCAATATAAACTTTCAAAAGACACAGTAAGAGTAATGCTGGTGACTGCTGTGTTTGACAAGTCTAATCACACTCAGGAGAAAAGCAACAAAAAAATACTGAAGCAAGAGTCTCTCTGTGTAGCAGGCAGCCATGAGCACCTAAGACTGGATGAAATCAATTGCATATTTTATGGAAGTATGAACACAGGGAGTACAGACATAATTCATCTGGATTCACTAGAGGGCTGGATACCTGTTTGAAAAAATGTGCGGGGCGTGAACACGGTTGCAAGATCAGCTGAAAAACTGTAAGTAATGACCTCTTTCAGTTTCAGAGTTTCCCTCTTTGGGCCTCTCTGGTTTCTTCTCTATCAGCTGCACAGCAGAAAGGATCTCTTTCCCTTTGGCTTGCCCAACTTTTCTTTTTCTCTGCTGTTCCCCCTGAACAACACCCCTCTCCTCTGCCACCTTTACTCATCTGGCACCTTTCTCCTATTGCCCCACAATATTTCTGACCAGCTCTGAGTGGGTCTTCACCCTGGCCCATTTCTGAAATTCAGTGAGTCATTTTAGGACTCCGTGGGGAAGCAGTAGGTAACAAGCCATTTCCCAGCTGGGAGGGCTGCAGTCAATACAGACAGAAACACTGATGTGCTGGGCAGGGCAGGACCAGGGTCCTGCTCGCAAAGGGTGATGCAAACCCTTCCTGAACCATGATGCTTCAAGCAGGCAGTGCAAGCAGACTGCCTGCCAACAACAAAGCCAAGCAGAGATGGGTGGTTGGAAATGCTTGGCACAAGGTGGTCTCCAAATGTCACCTACCACAGAGGTGTCTCACTTCAGTCCTCCTGGGCTCCTTCTTCCATGTCCCTTCTGGTTAAAAAGGAGCCCAAAGAAGGTGGTTCTGCTCCTTTCAGTGGCTGGGGACAAGTCCATTTGCCCAGGAAACATGGTGGCAGTCCCTGAGGGTCGAATCCATGTCCATCAGTGAGGTGCCCATTGCTGGACTGGGCTGGACAAGCAGGAGAGGAGGACACCTCTGCCCTCCACGTAGGTGCAGCACTACCGTATAGAAAGGCAGGCTGAGAAATGAGGTTTTGGGAAGGTCAGCAGTAGTCGAGTTGGTGGGGACATGGAGAGGGGACACCACCCTCCTCCCAGTACCAGTGGCTGGAGCTGCTGCTGACAAACTTGCTGCTGCCTTCTCTCAAAGCTTATTGAAAGGTAGCAAACGGCATGAGAACAGCCGTGGATTTTTATTTCTTGCCAACATATTTGGTGTCTTTCATGCAGAGTTAAACTTGACATTTCAAATTGGCATTCAGCATGTGAACCCGTTCCACACGCAAAGATAAAAGTAAAACTTGTATTGAACACTGAGTAGACATAGAAAGTGTTTTCAGGGTGAGTTTGCCTCCAGAGCAGTGTGGGGTGGCCTTTGTTTGGGACTCCCCACATACCCCGCACAGCTCACAGGTCCAGGCACCAGCTCACATGCAAGGGCACTAGCATGTCCTTGGAGGACTGCTAAAATGAATACCTCAAAGGTCAAGGCAGGAGCTGGTCTGCAGGCTACCTGTTGGTCCTGATTACATATTCAGAAGTCCTATATGTGGTGTCTTTCCTCTGTAGATCCAAAAGCTATTTAGAAAAGAGGTAGATGATCTTTACCCTTGTTTCACACATGGAAATGCAGAGGGTGAAAGTTTAGGTGATGTGTTCATATCCACATAGGAATTTCTGGAAAAGCTGAGAAACAGCTTGGTGCTCCTTTGCACACAGTCCCACCTCTAGAATATGTCTGCAGCTGGTGACTGCTTCCAAAGGACTTTGCTGAGCAGCTCTGCCCTGTCTTGCCTTCAAGTTAGATTTGGATCAACGTGGTTGTGCCAAAAGAAATTTCTGTCTTTGAAGACATTCTTTCAAAGGAACATGAAGCAGATCTGTTTTACATTAAAAGGTCTAGCTAAATAAAACCATTCAAGTGTCTACATCTGCTTAGCTCCCTTCAACTGTGATGGAAAGAAGGTCTCAACTGGTAACTGTTGAGAGTCCAAGAGAAGCTGAAAGGAATAGAGGAAAGGGAGAGACCCCAGGATGGGACTTCCTACTACCTTGCAAGCTGTGCTGACATTACTCATGGTTATATTTGGCTTTGGACAGTGTAGTACTGCCTCTTCCCTCCACCAGATCTGTTTACAGTCACTGTGAGGATCAGCTCCTTTGCGGTTCAGGTGGAGCAGCTGTCCCCTACACCCCATCTCACCAGCTCCCTCTGGGACTGCTGAGGTTTGAAAGGGAAGCATCTGCAGGGCATTAGCATCGCCCTGCTCCAATTCACAAGTAAATCAGCACAAGTGATCAAACCCACACTGGTTTAAGAGAAGAGCGGTTGTTTTGTCTTTCCAGTGCTGGTTTGCAGGAAGACACCTGTGCTCTGGTTAAACTGAGCTGGGGGAGGCAGGCGGAAGGAAGGAAGGAGGGAAGGAACAGGAGATAACTGTGTTCGCAGCTGCCAGGTGGGCTGACTTTGGCTTACATTAATTTCAAGTTATTTTTAGTTGCGTATGTGTTCCCAGGCCAGGGGTGTTCATAAAATGGGACTTCAGTAAGTATGAAGAACAAACCCAAACGGTTGCTGCTTTCATAACCAACTGAGCGGTTGAGACTCATCAGAGCCCAGGGCCTTCTGCTGTGTCAGGTCCATCCCAGCCAGTGCCCTGCATCCTCACCTCTCCAAACCCACAACTAAAGCCATCTCTGATGCTCCTCTGCAAGTGCTGCAATTTTTCTAGGGACACAGTGACCCAGGTTTATGGCTCTGTGTTCATGTTTGTTAACATACACTTTATATAGCTGTCACAAAAGAGTGGAATGCACCTCACCAAAAAGAAAGAAGCAGCAATATGTTTTATTAAGGTAGAATAATCACTTGACAGGGTTCAATAAATTTGATGGAATTTAACAAAGTTTAACAGTGGTTTACCAAGGTTCCATAAGCTTGATGGCAAGGTTCATTATTAATTACTGTGTGGAAGAAACATACAAAGGAAAATTGAGCTAAAATCAAGTTAGAATGTTTTACACAGAGGCTGGAGATGAAAAGGGTAAGGAAGACCCTCCCTTTGAGTCATGAGTTTCAGAGTGGAACCCCTCACTTTCTAAACTCCTGATGGAGCTTAAGTGTGGCCACATCCAATCTTAGTCTCAGACTTGGACAATGGTTTATGTCTAATGAAAGAAATACAAGGAGTAAGGAAGACCCACCCATTGAGTCACGAGGTTCGGAGTGGACCCCCTTGCTTTCTAAATTCCTGATGGAGCTTAGGTGCAGCCAGGTCCAATCGTAGTCTCAGATTTGGACAGCAGTTTATGTCTAACAGAATTATCTATACAAAGTTTATAGTCATTAATCTTTAATAGCTACATGGATTAGTAATGTTTCATTAGTATTAATTCAGCATGCTATCAGTCAGTTACCAAAGATCTACCATTGGTAAAAAGTCTCTCTGCCTTAAGGAGCAACCTTGAGAGGCATCCCAGCTCAAGAGGAGATCACCACCATGCAGCCATGCTGCCTAGCAGGGAGAGCTCAAAGAAAGCTCACTTAGGCTGTCATACAATAAAGTGGTTGGATTGCAGTCAAATTAAATGTGATGGGAAAGGTATGCATGAGACTCCTTGTACCCACAACTTTCTTTGTTCTTTGATAAATGAGTCTTGGAAAAGCTACCTGCTATTCATGTGTTAATCTCATGATCGGTGTTCCAAACTCATATGCATCGATGCTCATTGTGTCACTCCACTCCTTTGTGGGATTTTAGAGCACAGATTGAAACTATAGGAGTTCTTGGCCCAGCTACGGCTCAGGCCTTTATGTCCTTTGGAGCCTGTACCAAACTACTGCTAGTTTGGTTAAGGGGTCAAATGCATCTGTCACAATAGCATTAACAGCCTGGATTTACCATGAAAATCGATGAGCAAAGGTTGAGCCAGGAGATTCCCCTGGATCTAAAACCACTTTGGGTTTGATGTCTGAAGTGAGCCTACATTCCTCATTGCTTTTAAGGTTATCAGAAAATCTCTGGGCTTTCTTCTGCTGCAATTCTTTTAAATGTTGGCAGCATTTTGGAGTTTCAGTTGTAGAAAAACCACCCGCCAAGATAAAGCTGTTGGGAGTAGGTCACACAGCATGCGGAGTGGATAAAGGAAAGTTTAAAGCAGCATATCCAAGGGCTAATTAAATGGGACCCTGACCATTAATGAGATTGTTGTCAAAACAGCAGTAAATGTTATTTGTGCTTTTATGAAGTAATTCATATCACCTGTTTAAATTGTCTCATTATAAAATTATTATTTATCACCTGTTTACACAGCAATATTTTTTTCTTAAGAAGACAGTCTGTCTTTGAGCAAAGAGATAAAACTGTTTTGTTTGAGTAATCATAAGTCACCCTTCTACCATCCTTCTTTCTCCTGTTACAGAGATCCTAACTCTGTCCTCTTTGTTATTAATAGATTTCTGCTGGTTACTCCCAGTGCCACAGAAATCATAGAGATATAAAATGCACTGTAAATGACAAAGTCTCTCCCTCAGCCATAAATGGACAATAATCTGTTCGTGGTAACATCTGTGTAAAGTGGCTTTCAGGAGATTTTTTTACAAATTCCTCATAATATTTACACATTGAGTGCAGACAAGTATTAAACAGACCTCACCTCAGCAGCAAGAGCACACCGAACTCTTAGCCAGCGCCAGCCGAGTCCTGCTGCGGGCAGGCTCGGCATCGGCCGGGGCAGCGGTCATGGTGGGAGAGGTGGCACTGAGTTCTGCTGAACAGAGATGGTGCTGGGAGCCAGGGATGTCAAACCTTCATAGCATCAAATGGAACAACTGGCCAAAAGCTTGTCCCTCCTCAGCCTCAGCCCTGAGGGTAGAGTTTGCAGCTGCGGTAAAGGGAAGCCTGTGGTGGAGTTGGGGAATGACAGGGAAGCTTTGGCATGGAGCACATGCACCCTGCCAGGGCCAGAGAGAAACAGCAAGAGCCAGGGCCAAGTATACGTGGCCCACATGCATGGTGAGATGCTTGGTAGGTCTACATAAACCTGTCCAGAGCAACCCAAGAAATACACCATGCTTGAAGAGCAACAGCTGCCTTGGGGAGCATGGCTGGGGCTTGCAGGGATGGTGTGAGGTCCCTGACAGTGGCCGGAGGGGCTCTTCAGCAAGTGGGGCTGCTGGTGCACTCTTTAGGAATTGGGATGCAGCACCTCTTTGCCACTGGAAGCAGCCAGCCACGCAGAGGAGTGACTCCTGCTTCCTCCACCAGGCAGACTGCCCAGTGCCTGTGCAAGAGGCTCTACAGCTTCAGAGCAGTGAGAAGGGCAGGGCACAAAGCAAGACCTAGGATCTCCTTTAATTTCTTCTTTTCTGAGCACAACATTTAGATACCAGCATATATATTTGCTGCCCCAAAGCACCATGAGCTCAGAAAATAAACCTGTGGTCCTTGCTAATAAGAGCTTCTCAGAGGGAGACACCAAGCCCCACCAACCAAATGTGCACCTAGGCGCTGTTTTGTCTCCTCCGTACGTTGCTAACTGCATGGCTCCAGCCATCTCCCGGCATCCACTGGACTCACCATGAAAGCTGTGACAAAGTCCTCTGCCTCTTTCAGGATGGCTGCTTATGTTAGATCATCCTAAATAATTCTGTTGCCTTAAAAAATATCAGTGCTTCTAAAACAAATGTTAGCTGTTTCCCTGGTCTTCAAACATTACACCAGGCTCAGGCCACAAAGTCATTCTCTTTCTTCTCACCTGTTTTCTGTCCCAGCAATTCTGAAGACCAGCTTTGGCTGCCAGCAGGGAGGGAGAGCTATCCCCAAATACCACCCTGCAGTGTCTGCTTGTGAATAATGGAGGAATTTAATTAACAGCCATGGCCTGAACTGGGCAGCCAGTGGGTGTGAACCTGCCTATCGCCCTCCAGAGAGAACAGCCCAGGCAGGTTACACACACCAGTCCCCACTGGTGGGACTTTGTGCCTTACACAAAACAGAGGATTCCCCAGCCCAGTGTTTAGGGAGTCACCAGAGATCAGCGGGGTCAAATTGCTGTTGGCAGGAGTGAAACTCAGCTCCTCAGCGTGTGCTCTGTGCTCTCCTGCAGGAGACAGAGAGGCTTCAGCTCCTGCAGCGGCACCAGGAGGAAAAAATTTCCACTTTGTTCCTCCTGCATTCCTTACAAAGACCTGAAATCAGGTATTTTTCTTCTCATCAGATGCAGAGAATTTTGCTTCTGTTCTTGTTCTTTCATCACCCACCAAAAAAAAAAAGAAAAGGAAGTGGGGAAAGATAAGCTTTGCTTGGGGTGACACTGCTTGTTGTCACAGGGGTTTTTAAAAATTTTGGCCACTGACCCATAAATCAATTCTTCCTATAGGCTCTGTACTCCTGAGGGCTATACATCAGCATCCACCCATCACCTGGATAACAAGATCAATCGCTTAATTTAATCAAATTGACAGAAAAGGGCACATGCAGACACAAAAGGAAAAGGCTTTGTGTGAGGACGTGTTACCAGACTTGCTCCCCTGCTCTGTTCCCAGTGCAATCCACCACTCCAGCTGCAATCCTGTAGCTCATGTCCCTGCTCCCCGCTTGCCCTTCCTCTCAGCCTCTCACTAACCATTTTTTTTTTCTTGAGTTTCTTTCCTTCTCCCTGGGAGCCTAGCAGGCTTTAGCTGCCTGCCCAGCTCCACCTCCTTCACTTGCTTGCTCTCCCTCCTCCCCCTCATCTCCATGCTTCTCAAAACCTCAGGGCTTCTGCTTCCAGTATTTTGATTTCCTTTTCTTCCTCTTACCAGCTTCTCCCTCTCTGGTGCATTGAAGCAGCCCCTCCACCTCTTTTTTAAGAACAAGAGTTGCTCTTTCATGTTTCCCTACTTCTCCCTTGCCTTCAACAGCCAGGTGTATCCTTTGCTTATTGAGATTTTCTTCCTATTTTTATTTTTGTCTTCTCCTTCAGGGTTATCTTTGATGGAGCTGCTACCCTGCTTTTCTTTTATATCTGCTTCTCTAAATCCTTTTTCCTGGTTATAACTATCACATCTGCACCAACAACTGTAAGTGACCAGCCAAACCCACATCTTTTCCTTGCTCTCTTCATCTGCAAGGTCTCCTGATATCTAAAAACTGAATTAATATTTTTCCTCCTTCGCCCTTCCTCCACAGTTATTAAAACTCCAGTAAATTCTCCGTCATTACAGGCCTTAACCTGGAGCTTATTTCTGGCTCCTCCACTGCCCTCTCTCTGCTCAAACAAAGGCCATCCCATGATTGCACTAATACTTCTGTAAATTCCTGGTAATTATCCTGTTTACTCATCCTTGCTGCTCAGGCAGTGTTTCCTTCTCATTCAGAATAATTGTGCAGCCTCCTCCCTGACTGCTCATCTCCCGTCTTTGACCACAGCTCTTCCCACTCAAAGTCCTGCCCTGGATTTGCCTTCCATGTCACAATCATAGCTCCTGCCCTGATCTGCAGAGTGGTCCCCATTACTCTGTACGCTACAGCCACTGTGCTTGCCAAAGTGCTCAGCCAAAGAGCTGTGCTTAGGGGTCCAAGCATCCCTTTTCTGTATTACAATGCATTTGGAGACAGCATAGCATAAACACGGGGAAAACTATGTTTATATTTGCAGAGAGAGATGTATAGTTAAATCTCTCTTTTATCATACCACCTTTTCTTCCATACATAAATTCAGATAAATGGAGTTTATGGATTCTTAATTAACACTGAGGTTGAATTTTTGCAGCTTTCCCTTGAGGAATTTTACCGAGAGATAAATCTTCAGATATCAGAAAGGGAGTGTTAGTTTATATCTCACATCCTTTTATAAACACAGCTTTCACACTGCTTCCTCCAACTCTCCCAAGGCAGGATACAATACACAGGCTCTGTAACACGGGCAGCTTAAAAGGAGAGTGTGGTTGCTGTTGACCTTGGATACTGGAGTCAGATGTGCCGCAGAAGAGGCAGGGCACAGGCAGTGGTACCTGCACCGCTTCAGGGAGGGCTCCTTCCAAAGCTATGGAGATGCTCCAGCCTCATCCTGCATCCTTGAGGACCACGGCTCGGGGTGCAAAGGAAGGGCTGATCTTGTGCTGCCACAGCACCCAGACCCATCAGGGAGAGCGAACTGGCCCAGTCCACAGCCATGGCTCCCCAAGGGCTCTGGGGGAAGCTGGGGACAAGACCTCCTTAGATGCCATACAGTCTTGCGAAGAGAAGACAGGAGAAATTGGGAATTAAATACTGAAATTAATTTCTAACCTGGAAATACCAAAGCAGAGAGACTTCTTTTTTATCTTCCACTAGTAGCAGATGCACTCAGATATGATGACGCTTCTAACAAACTAGCTGCCACCTCTGAGAACCTCAGAAATACTAGTAGTAATTAAAAATTTATTTGAACTATATCTTTGCAATTTATAGCTGAAGTGCTTTTGAAATGTGGAATGAACAACAATAAAAGCAGATTTCCCTGCAGGGGAAAGGTCTCTTCATCAAGGGATGACTAGCACATTTGATGTTTCAGATTCCTCTTTTTAAAATGCCCAGTTGGGAAATTTGACCAGATTGCTTCATAAAACCAAAATAGTTCATCCACTTCAGGTAGAATTAATCTAAACATGTACTTGAGCATGAGAATAAAATCTAATTTGGGACAAATATATCTCTCTAACCTCTACAGTAATTATAAAGAATGAAAATAGGCAGTAGTGAATTTTAATAGTTTAGACTGCAAAATTGGTATCATTTAATATCAAAATTTTAAAATATACATTTTGAAGGCTTAAGCATATGCTTACAAAAAATACCCACTATTCTCTTGACACTGACCGTCCTCTCTCTCCACTGCAGTTGCCTGAATACTCTCTGTGACTTGCTTGCACCTACTTAACCAGGGTGTTAGTGCTTTTATCTGGTCTCTGGAATGACAGATCAGTGCTCCTCCAGGGATTTCTTACAAGACTGAGGTCTTGATACCTCCCATAATTCTCAATTTCCCAGCCTCTCTTTATGCTATTTTACTACCACTTCAGCATAGGAAATCAAGCCTGCTGACATCCTGCGTGAAGGAAATGCACTGTTGAGCGACACATCAAGAAAGATGAGAGCAACACAGGTACTTAAGGCAGCCTCTTGGGTTTTAAGTTACCTTTTATTTCTGGCATTAAAAAACCAGGCAAAAATAATCAACAAATCATGCAAATCTAATCTAGAGTGAAATGCAAACCCAGTCTTACGTTTTGTGCATTTAAAGATAGGCGCAGAGACCCCATTCCCCTGCAAGAGATGTTGCCTTTGAAGGGATTGCTGGAACATCTGCCTTGTAGCTCAGTAGGCACCAAAGCCCACAAAACATCACTGACGCCCAATAGCAAATATACGCCCCGGAGCTGAAAAACCAAAAGCCACAGCTCTAATGAGCCAGAGGAAGTGAGCACAAAGACGAAAGGCATCACCATCATCCCAGATCCCTGCAATGCCAAACAATACTGCCTTTGTTACAAGTCACTGGTTCAACCCTGCTTCCACTGAATTCAGAGGGATTTTCGTCACTGATTTCAGTCAGAGAAGAACAGAGTTCTGTGCAGAGCAGAACCAAAATAGTCCTTCTTACCCAGGAACCATGGCTGTGTTGTGGTTAGATAAGAATTAGAAAACGAAGACGATGAAATACTTGTGAAAGCATGGTCAAGTCTAGTTCTTACCCTGTGGTAATTGTCTCTAGAATCAGACAGTTTTCTTAAGGAGGAGAAGAACAATATGGCATGCAAAAAACATGCAGATCTTGAAAATCTTGTGCTTAATCTAACCATAAGAATTTAAACCAAATAAACATTAGAGTTGCCTTCTTTTTTAAGAGGTTGGAATTCACATGCTCCATAGTTGTAAGGGTTATGCATGCACATTTTCCCTGTCTTTTAGTAAAAATTCAGTCTCACATAATAATAGAAGTCTTGGTGCTACAATGTGAAAAAATATTTTGAGGTGTAAGATGGTATTATCAGAGGTAGCAACACGATGACCACCCACACAGACCTGCTCGTTGAATGTGCTCTGTGGTTCATCAAAAACTCTGAACATCATGATTTCCTTGGGTAACTGGAGTTCCTTGGGAGTCTCCAAAGAAAGACTTCTCTCTCACTAGTCCCTCACCACATTTTTTTAGATTATCAGTATATCACAATTTGAGTGTTGAGTTTCTGTGCTGAAATAAAAAAAAATCCACTACATTTTTAACTAAAATTAATAAGAATTTCTCATGGAATGAAATGCAGACCCTACTTCCAAGAATTACACTCTTTTCCAGAAAGGGGAAAAGAGCACTAAGGACTTGCTCCAAGAAGTCTTATCCTTTGCACATCCAATGAAGAGAATCCAAATCTAAAAATACTTCATATTACAGCCTAATTTGTTTGAGGTATTTGTTGCCAAGAATTCTCAGACTCTGTGCATCCACTTTATTGTTCTTGGCACAATGGACACTTCCATTCTGTTGGTATTGTTATTTGAGCAGTCTGAAACAAGACATAATGTAATACCAACTCTATCTCTATGCTAATTCTCCCCAGCAATGCTGTTGCCATAGCAAGATTATACATGGATTTCAATGAGCACATGCAAATTTATCAGCTTTAAAGTCAGTTCAGCATGTTTACAAATCCTGTGTCTGCCTTCCGGATTCTTTGCAAACTTTGGGAATTTCACAACCTCATTTCTGTATATAAGAATGTTTCTCTGATTATATAAAAAGAGATTAATTCACTACTTTCTAGTAGAGAGGAAAGAGTGAAAATTACAATGTATAACATCTTGTCGAATGTGTAAAACATCCAAAACTTGACTTTTTTCCCCATTTGTAGCATTAATGTCCTAAAACAGTATGTTGTTTTCAGAGAATAGATGCACCATGACTTGTAATTGAATGATATTCAATTAAGAAGGTGCTACAGCCATCACATGTCAAATCTGTCCTTAGATATATATACACATACACACATACATGTATATCTATCACTATTTGTCACCTGCTATGTGCGTCAAAACATTTTGCATGTAGCAATAGTTCTACAATGTGTTTTGTTTTTGTTCTGATATGTGAAATATCTACTGAAGTTTTTTAGGATCTGAGTATGTGAAAAATTCCTACCTTTTCAAACATAATTTAAAAAAAAATGTTAGAGTGGGCTTTTATCCAACTTTGAATGCTTTATAATTAAAATAGCAAATGGAAGAAGATACATAGTTAGATTTGAGATGATTCTATACTTACAAAATAAAACCTTGACAAGCTCCTAAAATACTTTCAGGCAATGTGGACTATTAGTGTTTCAACTACAGCAAAAGACTGTGAAAAACTTTGTGAACAAATATTTACTAAAAGGTGTTGGGGTTTGTACTGTCTAGTTCACAAAACCATGAAATTCATTCTTGTTCAACCTTGTGTCCAAGCCTCCCATTGCACAATGATTCATTTTCCCTGAAGTTAAGAAAACAGAAGACTTCCCCCACCAACAAAACCAAACATAAATTCTGAAGATAAATCATATTTCTCTGGAACTTCAAGTCTGAAGAGAAGGAACACTGCAGATTAAAGGTGAGTGGGAGAGTGATGACTGGCCCCTTCTCCAAGATTTATGGAGGATATAAACATGGACACATCATAAATTAAACAAGGTGGGTTTTCACTCCCAGTTTCTGCCATTTTTTTCTTTTAGCTTGGAAACTCTTGCCTCATCTTGCTAAGGGATTCCCGAAACACAGATCACTCAAGTGTCCAAGTGCCAAATACAATACTGTCTCATAGGATTATCATCACTGGAGCCTGCCTTTCACCACCCTGAGCGCTAGCAGATACTGTACTGTTGTCATTCTTTTCCTGTGGATTTTTTTTTTTCTTTGTTTCAGGTTATTGCATCCAAAACCATATTCTTGAAGGTCAGATTTGGCTCTGTCATATCTAGTAATGGCTTCCCAGTAAGGCATTACACAGGCAAGGGCCAGAGACCAAGGACACCTTATCTCCGGTGCTGAGGAATTTGGCCTTGGACAGAAGGAGACGATATGGATCAGCAGGCAATGGGGGTCAGACAATGGGGACGGACAAGGACTGGGAATCGAGACAGAAAAGAACAATTGCACTCTTTGATGTCACCAGTGCATAAATCCATCACGTCTCTATTTTGTTTAAACTGGCTGAGATGTGTAGTCAAGCCTTTCAGTAATAAATTATGGGAAAGCACTGTCGTAGCCATGAACTCTTCCCCTCCATCTCCTTGCAATGTCCCCAAGCCCCAGAGCTTGTGCAGTGACCACAGTGGCTTCCCCATGTTTAACTCGGGGAGATACTATGAGCACTCAGATCAGGCGAACATCTCAAGCCTCCTTCTTAAGCCAGTGCCACCTGTGGATGTCATGCTGACATTTCTCTGCAGACAGGAGCCAATGCATCACGCTGAGAGCCCCTAAATTCATCACAAGTGTGGAAAAGGAAAAGGCATTAAAAAAGCACAACGTAAACATGTAGAAAGCTGGGTAACTACAGACCAACAGCTAAGGAGATTGCAAAAGCAATGAATCATTCAGTGATACATCTTTTGAAGAACAGTCTTTAGGAGTGTGGTAACACCCAGAAAACCTCCTGAACAAATACTAGTGCTGTCTTGGCTGGAAGGAGTCTGGCAACTGAAGAACTCAAGAGACATATGCACACAAGTGCCAAACCAAGAAAGAGGACAGCCCCACAGGCTACTTTTGCTTTTCCCTTTCTGAACCTACAGAGATAAGGCTCATCAAAACTGCATTTGCACAGAATGAAATGGAAAAGGCCAAAACTGGTATATGTTAAGGGACAGAATTTTAGAAGAAAAGGAACAGGACATGGGACGTGCTGTCTGTATTGTATTCTGCACCCTGTCACCACTGTTTAGCTGGGGGGCAGCAGGTAAGTCCCGTGACTGTGCTCTGAGAGGGGCAAACAAGAATAAAATATATATCCCAATTTCTGTTTCTAAAATCCCAGGCAAAACAACAGCCCATAAAAAGTCTGTGGGATAGGAGGAAAAACCATTTCTCTGGGTATAAACATGTTGGTTTATACTGGGTCTCCCCAGTATAAACATGTTGGTTTTGTGTAATAAGCAAGGGATTCGATTTAAGGTAAAACCAAAGGGGGCTGGAATGGGCAGTTTCAACAGAGAGAGGCTTTGGAGCGGCCACCATCACAGAAGGACCCAGGGAGGGGATAGGGGTGCTGAGCGCCAAGCCATTAGTCCAACCTTAAACTCAGTTCTGAGGGAGCTATGTGGCAAGCAGAGCAATGCTTGAACTGGAGCCTCCAGCCAGGATGGAAGAAAGGATCCCAGGTGAGAAAGATCAAGCCACTAAAAATGTCCCTGTTTGTTAAGGATATGCAAGTTTGGCAGTTGCATTTAGTCAATAATTTTGCTTTCAGTCTTGAAACTAGATGCCACGACCTCAGCTGATGCTGCAAGTGAGGTCAGGGAAGATGAAAAACATCTAAGGTACTCCATGTTATGAAACAATGTGTCCTACATAGCTGCGCACCCATGCTGTGGGCTGCCTCATGTCATCCTGCCAGGACTAAGATGAGAGTAGGTTTGGCTGAGTTCAGAGGGAACAACCCTTTGAGCACTCTCCAACCAGCACCCCTCCAGCTAGGGGCAGGCAGCAGAGGCACATGGAAGTGGAGAAGGAGCTGGGCAAACCTCCGAGCACCTCACCTGGCTGTGTCTGGGATGTCCCAGCACTTCTGTAGCAAGGCTTCATACCTTCTGCACATCACCAAGATGGGCAAAGTTTAATTTACAGAGACCAAAACGTTCATGTATGAGTGTAAAAGTTTGACAGCTAAACTTATTGTATTCATAGGTCCCAGTAGTCTTATAAGCTCAAGCTTTAAAATGTTGATCTATCAGTGGGCCTCAGTTTCCACACTTGGTTTTAATACAAATCAACCTGAAATGGGAGTTATGTCACTTCAATGTTTTAAGTCTTGCTTTAGTTATAAGGCTCTCCAGCAGTGCTCAGAAACCCAATGTATACCAACAGCTATCTTAAAATCCTTTGAATTATTAAAAACTATGCCTAAGCAACAGGCCTCCAGTTTCCTTGTAGCAGCAGACTATAGGAAGCAAGAACCAAAAAGTCCCTGGGAAGCCACACAGAAGCAATACAATCTCCTCATAATGCAGCCTTCCAGCTGCTCTCAGATCACATTAGATGGTGGGGTTTGGTCTTTCTTGTCTGTGACCTATAAACTCACCAAAACTTTCTCACAAGATGCACTACATCCAGTGCTTTACGGGTACAAGTCCTGGAGGATATGAGTCCTGAGGAAACATTTGCCTATTCTGCAAGAGGTAGAACAACAATTTAAAAAAAAAGACAGATTGGAAAAACAAAAACTGTTGCTCCTTATTTCTGACAATTTTATTCTCAGACCATCTAGGTATATTCAAAGGTAGCCAGTTTATCACAGAATTGTATTATTTTAGTTATTTGCTCTGCTGCTCAGTCTTTTCTCTTGAAAATGCCTCTCTAGGATCTGTCCCTAGAGAACAGTGAGTTATTTTTATCTCCGAGCTACACAACATAATTCTGTTGAGGGAAAATGAGGATGGTTGAGTGGCCGGTTAACAGAAGGCAGGAGAGATGGGGCTCATCCTCACACTTGGACAGACTGTGGGCTCTGCTGTGCATGCAGGTACCAGCATGGGGAGAGAATGGGTTATGGTAGGTATCTGGAAAACCCTCTGCACCAGGGGCAATGGAGCTGACAAATCAATGGCCATGACTGTGGTTTGCGAAAGCCACAGAGCAGGGACTGACCTGTGCAGAAATGTAAAGGACACTGGAGCTTCCTAAGCGAACAAGAAATGCTACTTTATCCCCTCCCACTCTTTGAAAGGACAAAAATTAGACTAGCAGAAAATGGTTGCCACTAGTAACAAGGTGTTTTAATATGCCAGTGGTTTTCGATAGTAGTGAGAGCTGGTGAGCAGTTTTATGGGGGCATATATTCTGTCTGGGACACAGACATAGCTCTGGTATCAGTTCTGTGAGATTTGGAAAGGCAAAGGGAAAGCTCTTGCCTTCAGCCACTTTGTAGAGACAACCTGCATTTATCACTTCCTCCCCCATTTTGGGCTCCATCCCATCTTCTGTTTTGGGCCCCACCTCCCAGAAAGGGGCAGTGTGAAGGAGGGAAGAGGAGGCTGAAAATGCAAGGGGTGGACAGGTGAAGGAATGGAGCTATAGTCATTCCAGCCAAGCCAACATGGTGAGGACTGCAAAACTCAGGAACATCCTTCCCGGCAAGATGTCAACCTGCAGCCCAGTGTCCCTCCACTTCTCTAACCTGGGGACAAGCCCATGAGACGGCTCCTGCCTGTTGCCTCCCTGGGGGACCTGATCCCCCAGGTCTAAATTCAAACCCATTTTCAAAAAGTTCTTCCCAGGCATCTGTGCCAAAAAGCAACTTTGTGCTCAGGAAATATTTCAGTCCTTATAAACAAGGCAAGCCAGAGGGTACAGCCAAGTTTCTTTTCTTTACCTCTGTCTCTCAGTAGCTTCCCTTGAACTACTTTGTCTTGGTTTTGCACAGTTCTGTGGTCTGCTGGGTCCCACTGCTACATAGTGTCTGTTAATACACCCTTATACAATTTGAGATTCCTTTTAGTTGAAGCTGTGGGATTTACTTTGCTTGATCTAAACTTGTACTGAGATCCTGGTGTGTTCACACATCCAGAAGTTGTGCTCTGATACACAGACCTGGAGGAAATAGTTATTTTCTGAGCGATGGGGTTACCCTGCAGAAACTGGGAAGGGGTGACTCCAGAGGTTAGACACAGATGTACAGCACTGGTGCTGGTCACACAGTGTACTCCTGGGGCTGGAAGCTGGTCCATTGGTGCTGTTCCCCTGATTCCAGCTGAGGTGGAGAAGAGGACCAAAGCCATGTCCCTTGATGCGCACTTGCATGGCTCTTTGGTGGAGCCCACGGGCCCCAAAGCAGTGCCACAAGAAGCATCCTCTCCAAACTTTCCTCCTGGTGCTGAGCAGGCTGGGCAGTCCACTCTCACCCAAAGACTGACTTGAATCTCTGCCTTGGAGATACATTGGCCATGCTAACACCAGGCATTGCCTGGATCTTCAAGAGCAAGGCCATCATCTTCCCAAATTGACAAGGCACCATTCAGCAGCTGGCAGCCTCCTGGTACTGACACTGGGTTATGTTGCTGCTGGATACACTTACAGCCCTCTCAAAGCACAGTTAATGGCTCACATCAATTTCTTATGGCCTGCAGTTGCACACCCACTGGATTTGTGGGATGCAGATGGCACTGATGTTACTATCACAGAAGACAACAGTAGGAAAGGGAAAATAATAAAGAACAGTGAAGACTGGGGAGGGCAACAGAAGTCAGAGTAAAGAAGGTCAAGGTTTTCAAGAAAGATGAGATAGGTGATTGAGAAGGAACAGAAAAGTGACAAAGAGCTGAGGGCTGGCAGTTGCAAGGAAATCTGAAAATGCAGCAGGTGCTTTGTACAGCAGGAGACACATTCAGGATGTTGCAGAAGCATTTAGTGGTTTCAGATTTCTAGTAGCTTGTGCATGTTCAGTACATGCTGGAGGACTTTGCAGTTTTGCAGGCTGCTCATTGGTTCAGACCCTAGTATCTTCATCAGGGGTTGGAGCACATTTGGTGTTGCAATTGGGGTTGAGCTTCTGATTAAGTCTCCTCTTAAAGGAAGCTAGTTCACAGGCACCAGAAGTGTTTTGCATACCAAATCAACACACAGTAACTGGGGGTAATCAGGGAGTTCACTTCAAAACAGCTTTGAACCAAAACATTTACACAGACACAGCCTTAGGCACTTAATGCATGCCTAAATATTAGTGAACTTCTGAAGGAAAATGCCCATGTTCTCTGCAAAGTTAGGGAAGGGAGACTGATGATTTTCAAGACCTACTGGAGAAGATACTCTCCATTTACATATTTGTGCCTGAGTTGGATGGTGTGGATCCTTCTGACGTGTACCAGGGAAGAGAGTAAAAATGAGTAAGTGGCTGGTTAAAGTGTGGGCAGATCATCACATGGGTGGAGGAATAGCAGCTCTTCACTCACAATACTCACACACAGCTATGGTATTAGTAACCACATTCACATGCTGCTTTCCACCTAAGTAGGTCACTACTTGAGCAGCACTCCTTGCCTTTGGGCCCTACTCTGCAGTTTGCACTAGCACATTAAGCAGGCACCAGCGAGTATGAGGGCACAACATACTGTCAAAGTTATTACACCCTCAGATGCTGTTGTGATGTTCATGATCAACTAGCCCTTTCTCTGGCTACACTGTTCATCAGTCCTGGGTCTGAGTTAGTGCTCAAGCCCAGCACCATCTACCACCCATGCTGTTTTCGTGAATGCTGAACTCCAGGCCTGCCTGGAGTGGTGAAAGCTTAAACATCTGCATTATGCTATCACATGGATCCAAGCTTTCCTTCATCTAGTCCAGACAGACTGAGATCAGCTGGAATGAGTCCTGGTCCACCAGAAGACATCCTGAAACATGTGTCTTCCTAAGCACAGACCAAGTGATTTATGGCTAAACTGCAGCTAACCAGATGAATAGTACAGATAATATGGTTGAAACTCTTTAACATGTCCTCAAATCCATGTTCCAGCTAGCCGTAAAATCATGGTTAGTGTGTTTGATGGGACTTCTGTGCACAAGAAGCCTAGACCCAGGAATAGGATGCGCCCCAGGCTTTACAAACCTATAGGCTTTACAGTAAATTTCCATAAGCATTCCCAGCTTTCATGGGAATAGTGGAAGATTGTTTTGCTCTCAAAGGTCATCTGCACCACCCCACAGGTCCTAACACCTTGGAGAATCCTGGTCTGACCACATTGCAATTGTTCAAAATTGTGCCTAGATATATTCAACTTGTGGCTCCCTGCATTGCTACCTGTGTCCTCTCCCTTTCCTATAGCCTTGCTCTTCCTCAATCAAAAAAAA
>VZTL01071054.1:1949-13066 GCA_013400535.1 Scopus umbretta | reverse complement strand
AAAAAAAAAAACAACCCAAACACCCATTCTCAAACCCCATAACCATGCCAACAAAACCTCTAATATAGATGCTTTTATGCATGCAGCAACTCCTTTCTGGGAAGCTGTCTAACTTTCATCTTCATGGGCAGGGTTTGCCAGTTGCAGTTCTAACAGGAAACCTCTTTAAGTGGAAACAAGCTCTGATGTTACAGCTCCCACAACAGCAAAAAGCTGCTTCCCTGCATGACTCTCTCATCTCCTGGGGTGCCTGCTGCCCAGACAGATTCCAGACAGCTGTCTCCAGCCTGCTGCTCCTGTTCACAGGCAGGCACTGGCTCCCTCCCAAGCCTTGTCTTCTCTGACCCACGACTGCCAGCTCTTTGGGATTTTATTGCCAGGATCATGGTATTTGATGTTTTTCTTACTGTCCCCATTCCTAGACTGAGAAAACTTATTTATCATACAAAATTAAAATGAGATTCTGTTCTTCTTGGAGGCAAAGAAAATCTTGAAAAGCATGAAATTTAGTGACTCATGAAAGTTGCAGGCATATATATATATATCTCTCATTTTTAAATCTTTTGATTTTTTTCCTTAAGCCAATCTTGGGATGGGGAAAAGTGAGCAAAATAATTTACACGTTAATTAGCAACACTGCTGACATGAAATTATTATTTCCTTGTCTAGCACTCCTGATATTATGCAGCATTCCAGCGAGGCAAGATTAAGAGCTGTAATTCTGAAATGGTTATATTTTATACCCTGTGCCCAGAGAAAATCCTCTGTGGCGTGCAACGTAGGACGGCAACAGCCTTTCAGACCCAGAGGTTTCAGACTGCCTTCCTTCTGGGAAGAATCACCTTGAGAGAGGGGGGATGCTAAGCATCAGAGGGGAGGACACGGTGATCCTAATAGCCTACTGTGCATGCAAGAGTTGTGCCTACCACAAGGACCCTCTTGCCCAGCCAGTGCCCAACTGACCAGCTCATCTGTTTAATGATTCCTTTAGGTACCTACAAACCCCTAGACTAGGCACTACTGTCAAGAAGGCCGTGGAAAAAAACACTGAAAAGAAGTGAGTTCCCAGTGCTCGTTGATACATTGTTCTGCATTTATAAACACTGAAGTTACTCAAATAATGAAAAAAAGTCTAAGCAGCTTCTACCTCCGTTATCTTTTCTACTTTTGCCAAAAATTGAACTTTCCAAACATTTAGTTTAATGAAAGACTTTTTGCAAAAATAAAAGATGTTTTGATAAAAATGTCAACAAAATAAATCATGCCAAAACAACTGGCTGCTTTGTGCTTTCCTCTTCTTTTAAATAGGACATTTTTCATTAAGTCAAACTTTTATTTTTCAAGATCATTTCAGGCAGCCCTCCAAAATCTTTGAGGTTTTGTTTCATTCAAATTGTTCCAAGTAGGATGTGATCACTGTGATTATGACTTTTTTTTTTTTAACAGGAAGGAGATTTTTACATACTTTGGAAATACAGACAAGGAAGCTGGATGCGAGGAAACAGACAATGACAAAAATGTTAAGCCAATTGAGAAGAATACAAACATCAGGGGATTACTAAAGACACCTGGTCTGGTGGAAAGATGGATGAAACAGCTTCCATTAGATACTGGAAAACGAAGTGAAATTTATGTGCAGATGGAAGTAATTTATGCACAGCTGTTACACAAAGGATCATTATTTATTGCTAATAAATGAGCACATTTGATGTATCTAATCAGTATTCAAATACTTAATGTGTTTTAAGAGCAGCTAGGGTATAGTCTCTGTAGCACAACTCATTGCACTCAGGAATTTTGTCAAATTACATAGAGCTGCGGTGAAAGGCTGGAATGTGAAACAAGGGCAGTAAAGTGGATGGAACAAGTTAAAAAATAAAAAATGACCAAAATTTCCTCTACTTTCTCCTCTACCTCTTCCCACTTGTCCAGAAATAAGTATCAGGAAGGACATTTCTGTTCGGCAGAATTAATTTAACCATCCAGGATGAGAGCATAAAAAGCTCCAAATGACACTATGGACACAATGTACAGATTTTACAATATCAAAGACTGGAACCTTATGTTTTCATTGTGGATTTCAACCCAGGATATTTTCTTCCCATTCTTGTTTCTGATTAATTCTCTCCCTATTTCTTCTCTGTCTTTTTAAGAAGAGTACTTGGGATGTCTTTAAAAGACCACTTTTCAAGACATCTTTCATCTGCACTTGCTCATGGAGGATGCTGTTGACCAGGTTAACCTCTGTAAGTCCCTTCCAACCTGTATTATTCTATGTTCCACACACACAACTTCCTGAGCAATGGATGCATCTTTGGGAAGAAAAATAGTGTGAGAAGCAGTTAAAAGATTTAAAATTTGAGTTACTTAAAAGGTCTAGGGATGAAAAGAAAAGCTGTCTATTCTTTAGTATAAGCTAAGGTACAAAGTACTGTTAATTTATATGAAAAAAATCACACCTGGCATTTACAGCCACATCAAAGCCCACTCAGAATCAGCACAGCACTGTTTCTGTGCCTTCACAGGAAGAGGTGCTCTGTGTTTCTTCCTGGAAAAAGTACTTAAGTGGAAGGCATTTTGTGCCTGAGCTGTTTGACCCTTCCTGCTGAAGGCCACTCAACAGGAGCAGGAACAGCACTTCAGTCTTCCAGCTAAGACAAAAAATTCGTTTTTAAGATTTTTTGTCTCTGGTTGCTTCCTCTGTCAAACTATCATTGGAAGAATAAGAGAAAAATCAGATACCCATTCTTCTGGAGAAGCTAATTTCCCCTCACAACCTCCTAAGACTACAGGTGCTAAGTGGAGATTATGTCACAACTTTTTATATTAGTGGATTCAACATAAGGCCGAAGTCCACAGAAATCTTACTGGAAAGTGGTTTCTGGATAGGATAACCATTAGGAAGTACACAAGGTAGATTCCAGGAAGAATTGTTGTGTCCTTGGAATAGTTCCGCTGATCCTGTATAGCATGGAAATGTGGGGCACTTTTAGAATATACATTGGCTACAATGGCATTGGACAAATAAAAACTAGAACAAAAGTTTCATTAAGAGAACTGCTCTGGGGTATGAGTGCACGTGTGTGTGTATATATATATACACACAAATACTAATTATGAGCTTTCATAAATTATTATATATACCATCTATAAAATTTTGTCTTTGCTATACAAAATTATACTTGGTATAATTAGGAAATCATTGATATTTGGAACCTTACATTGGAGCTTGGGTAGAGTGAAGGATAAGCACAGTTCAGTCCATGCCCTAACCTAATCTTTCTGCTCTGTTTCAAGAAAACTTGCGTTGCTGGTCCCAATCTGCATCACTAACTCCCAGTAGTTAAGCAGACACATATCTTGAGAGGGGGTGAAATGTGTTGTGTCAGCTTCCTACACAACCTGACACTGCACAGTTAATTCAGAAGTAAATGCTCATTATTCACCAGTTATCTTACGGAGCCATGGGACAAGTTCAGTTATAAATTATTTTAACCATCTTGGGATGTACAAAGTGGGTGGTTGTTATTTCAACTGTTCAACAGAAAAAGAACAAAAAAAACACCTATAATAACATAGCACCTTCATTTTAGAATTTAAGTGTATGGATTCATGGGGAGATGGAAAGAAACTTTCCTTCCTTTTCAAAAAGTCTTTGAAAAGGCATCTTGGATCATGCAGACACAATCACAAGGAGTCATCACACCAGATTCTTTCAGTTTGGTTTCTTACCTCTCATCCAGGAAATACCATCCATTTGGAAACAGGATCTGGTATTTTGAGTGAGGTCCACTGCTGCCCATATGTGAGGTTAGGATAACACTTATTACAAGTACGTGTACTTGTGAACATGTCTTCTCCATCTTCGCAGATCATCCTACAGCAAGTTGATTTGGCATGGGCAACATAAGCTGATAAATAGGCTGCTCCGTTGCACAAGCAAAATAACAGGCAATTAGAGATGGCTGAAGGCAGAGTAAAGACAGGGTGAAGACTCTGAGGAGGTGGAAAGCAGCAGCCAGCTACACACAAGACACATGCAAAAAAAAAAAAAAGAAAAACTGTCTTTCAGAGCAAGAATTTCACTGCCCATCTACTCTAGACTGTTCACTCTGCCTCCCTCCTCAAAACCAGCCTACGAAAAGAGGGCAGGTACAGATTGTCTGCATTCCTGAAGTAGCAATGGAGAGAAAAACTCAGAATGATCAGAGCAGTTCAAGGGATAGGGCTTTCCTGTTGGCAGTATTTTAACTTTGACACTATCAAATCTCATCCTCTGTAATCTCAAATAAGGAGGCTGAAAGAGAACTGGAATGGAAGCTTTCTTAAAGGCCAGTGCAGAGTACTGGGAACCACATGTTTTTCTGTTTGGCTGGGTATCTTGCACACCTGTTCAAGGAAAAATGAACTGCATGAATGAAAGCTCACTTCTTCCATCTCCTATAATGTCAAGCCCTACTTAGCAGTTTCCTGAGGAGTTTCACAGTAAATAAATGGATAAACAAGACTCTTTATTCTTGACATCAACCCTGGAAAATATTTTCAGGTCTTTTTACATAAGAAAATGTCAGCAACAACAGAAGAACTAAAAGAATTTTTTGGTAATTCTGTAAAGATATTTAGGCATTAATATTGAGGAAATATGCTTTATTTTTATAGTATGGAAAAATGGCTTTGCCTTAATTAGGGGTAAGAACTGTTCCAAAATTTTCCTACATAGTCCTACTACCAGACATATTGCATGCCTCATGATAGTTTGGGAATAAATCATCATGAGCAGCATACATTTGGAGTCACTGCCTGAGCAGATCCCCTACCACAGAATACTCCGGAATGGGTCTGCCTCAGTCTTTCCTCAGTTAAGGCAGTTATGCTCACCTAAAATAAATACCAGGTGAAGAACCAAGGTGTTCCCTAACTACCCCGATATCCAGGAATTTTCTCTAGCTTAGTGAATATTTATTATACAGAGTGATATGGTTCAAGCTGTTATAACCTAGTCCTCAGGACACAGAACTTCAAAGTTCCTCCTCCAAGTGAGACAGTCAGGGCACTGGAATTTGGGTCTCTAGAAGTCCAGGACTTCTGACCTACTATCTTACTTGATTTAAATTGCCTCATTTCTGTGAGGCAATTCACTCTTGTGAATCTCGTCCTTTGCTTCCAGATTTCCTATATTTATAGACACAAGTAAAAACAGAACATTTCAACTCAATCAAAACATTCTGTTCAAGCCCAAGTCAGTGGTTTTGACTCGTACATACAAATGGGAAAATTTTTCTTTCAGTCCACAGTCCACAGTCCAAAATTTTTGTTTCATTGGGCCACAAGGAAATAGAGATGCTTTCAGTACTACCGGCTTCATGTGCATGCAAACTACAGCATTGATCCATCATAAAGTAGCATAAGTAAGTCCACCATTTTAAATAGCATGAAAAGCCCAGGCCTGTGCCTTGCTGAAGGAGCAGTAAGTGAAAAATTATTTGGGATCAAAACTGCAATCTACAAACTGGATTCACTCTGCCCTTTGCTTCGGATAGGCAAGGAAACATAGATACGCGCAACACCCCCTATCCATTCAGAGCAAAATCCAAATACCACAAGTGTTGCCTTCAGCAAATATATACAATGATGCTCTGCATGAGGTTTCGGCATATACAGAGTTTGTTGTTTACAGGCTAGCTACAGATGGTTTCAAGGACCAGTTGTACACTTTGATCCTTTTGATGTGAACACTGCTATGCAACATTAGAGTACAGGAAAATTTTTGCAAGGCACTGCTTTCTCCTTCTATGAGCGTCAGTCCTGAACAATGTATTTGTACAATGACTCAGAGGAAGGCACTGCCTCTTGAATGGAAAGCCTTCACTAGGCAACATTAGACACAATGGTCATCTCAACTCTCTCCTTGATGTCTGGGGCCATCATGCAACTCTTTATGGCATTGTGGCATTTTGAAGTTCAATAACCTTTGAGTGACTGGATGAAAATTCAGATTTGGTAAAGGAAATAGCACAACTTCCAGTACACAAAGTCTTTGTATGAAGGGAGCTCATGAGGGAACCAGCTACTGCAATAGAAGTCTGGCAACAGAGGCTACTACAAGACTCCTGTTTAATATGAAACCATCTGTGCTGACTGAACTAGACTGAGCATTCTGCACTGGATTTATTCTGGGCCTGCATTTTGTCAGTCTCAGAAGCAGCCCTATATGACAGGATGCTGAAACCACTCAATCAGGCAAATCACACCTGTGCTGGTTTCAGTTGGGATAGAGTTAATTTTCTCTGCAGTAGCTAGTATGGGGCTACATTTTGGATTTGTGCTGGAAACAGTGTTGACAATACAGGGACGTTTTAGCTACTACTGAGCAATGCTTGCAGAGAGTCAAGGCCTTTTCTGCTTCTCACCCCAGCAGCGAGCAGGCCAGGGGTGCACAAGAAGCTGGGAGGGGACACAGCCGGGACAGCTGACCCCAGCTGACCCAAGGGATATCCCACACCGTATGGCATCATGCTCAGCATGTAAAACTGGGGGAAGGAGAAGGAAGGGGGGCAACATTTGGAGTGATGGTGCTCATCTTCCCAAGTCACTGTGACGTGTGATGGAGCCCTGATTTCCTGGAGATGGCTGAACACCTACCTGGCAATGGGAAGTGGTGAATGAATTCCTTGTTTTGCTTTGCTTGTATGTGCAGCTTTTGCTTTACTTATTAAACTGTCTTTATCTCAACCCACGAGTTTTCTCACTTTTACCCTTCCGATTCTCTCCCCCATCCCACTGGATGGAGGAGTGAGCAAGCAGCTGTGTGGGGCTTAGTTGCTGGCTGGGAATAAACCACAACAGTCCTTTTTTAGCACCCAACATGGGGCTTGAAGGGTTCAAGACAACAGGTTTGACTGGAATGTGCTAGGTGGAATTTATAGCTGTTTAGCTATTAATTGACAGGCTCCTGTGCTTGCTATGGGGCTTGCTTTCCTCACCATATATTAGTCTAGTGCTCGTTAGTGGCTGGGTTTTTTTGCTTTTGCTGCTTGCTGTACTGCTTATCATCTTACACTGCTGTGCCTGGGAACATTTTGGCAACAGCAATGGCGATGCACCTGGGCTAGCAGATGACCAGGCCATCACTGCTGTTTCTGTGCTGCTGGACTGGACAGGCTGGAACTCCAGTGTGAACTTGAGTCAAAGGGACTGTGACCTATGGATGAGTCCATGCGGGAGCAGGACACCTTGAAGCATCTGTGGCCATAAGTAAGTCCACACCAGAGCAGGTTTATCTTGAAGTGTCTGTGGCTGTGGTTATGTCTGTGCCACAGCAGGTATAGATCTGAAAGGACTGCGGCCCAAGGATAAGTCCATGCTGGAGAAGGTACACCTCATAGCATCTGCAGCTGTGCATAAGGTCATGCATAAGGCTGTGCATGCTGGAGCACCTCAAAGCGTGTGGCCATGGATAAGCCCATGACAGAACAGGTACACCCCTGGAGAGACTGCAGCCATGGGTAAAGCCATGTTAGAGGAGGTTCACTCCTGAAGGGACTGTGGCTGTGGGTAGGGCCACACTGGAGCAGGTATATCTCTGAAGGCATTGTGGCCCATGGAGGAGGCCACGCTAGAACAGGTGCACCTCAAAGTGACTGAGGCTGTGGAGAAGTCTATGCCACAGCAGGTACACCCATGAAGAGACTGTGGCACATAGATAAGGATCCTCTTGGAGCAGGTAGACTGCTAAGGGACTGCAGCCTGTGGATAAGTCCAAGCCAGAGCAGGGGCAAGGGGAGAAGCTTATTGCAATGTTAAACCCTATGGTCTGGTCCAAAGGCACCAGGGGCAGAGATTGTGATGGAAATACCTTTAAATTGCTGTAACCCAGGATTTGAGTTGCATGTGATAGGAATTACTATAGCAGGAACCACCTGAACTAATGGAGGACAAGCCTCACAAGAAGCAGTGCAAGTGCAGCAATGACCCAACCTGAGCTGGCTTTGGTGCCAAATAACTCCACGCAACACACCACCTCTCCTGTCCTGAGTGACCACCGTAACAGATGGAGCCCAAAGTTGTGGACTAAATAAACTCAATGGACATTTGTGGATGTTTATGGACATTTTACAGACCTTTCACAGAGGTGGTCCAGAAACTAAGGGAATGATAACCATGTATTATATCAAAGTAAGGGAAGGGAGGTGGTGGTTAATAAGGATGTATTGGGTAGTGCGGGACTGGAAGATGACGTAAATGGTATGGAATAAGGGGTAGAGAATGTGCTGGTTTTGGCAGCCACGTGGAGTCAGACCAGAAGTCCATCTAATCCATTACACTTTCTCCAAGAGCATATGTACAGATAGAGTACAATAACATTATTAGCTCTTTACATAAAATAAAACCTAAGGCTTCCATGCCTACAATTACCTAACTCAATATTGCAGGAGTTTTACACACCCTTTTCCAAACTTCCTCAGCTCTGGTCTACAGCTAGAAGGTTGAACGAAAGCCAACAGGTATCAACCTGCCCAAACCTAAAATTGAATAGTTTTCCATTTGCTTAGCTTCCTCGAATGAACACAAAGACAGAAAGGTAGGTAGGAGTTGCAGCTTTGAGAGCGGGAAAAAGGTGGGGGGAAAGCTGGACCACAGACAATCCTGTCCTGGATTGCCACAAACACGATCATGAAATTAGCTGTCTTAGCTTCCCTGTAAGCTGTTAGCTTTCACACCCCGTCCTCTACTCAGATCCTTTGCGGAGCTATTTCAGCACATTAATGTGCCAGAAAACCCGACTAAAGATTTCCCCCCCGTAACTGACTTCACAGACTGAAACAGGTTCTGTTAAGAACCTGTAAATGCAGCTGCCAGTTTAGACTACAGTGAAACTCCAAATCCAGCTTGCTAACAGGGTATCAGCAAAGCATACTATACCCCCAATAAAGCCGCCACTTCAAAACCAAGAAGTCGGAGTGCAACCAAGAGAAAAATAAGCAAGCCTTACACATACAGCCCACAGAACAGGAGTCACTCAACAAAGTTAAAGTTACTTCACTATATTTTGTACCCACACAGAACGCCTCCAAACAAGGCAGCACAAATTTAATACAGCGTCTCCCATATCATACCTCTGGCAGCCTTAATTCTGCCCTTGAAATCTGATCCAGCCTGTCGCGCGTGCATTTACGAGTTAAGTGAAGAATCTGCATGAGACAACTGCTTACATTTTATCATTTTTCTACACATATCTTTCAAAAGAATACTAAAAAAATAATGTAACAGTAGAGCACTGAAATCAACGAGACACTTCAAGAACTACTAACAATACTCTCAACTTGTGCTTCTGAAGCAGAATGTCAAAACTGAAATACTTGGAGCCTCAGCATTTGGCCACACTGCAGCTCATCTTACTGAGTTTTGAATCAGCACAATTTCGCCTTTATATTTTAGCAGGTACTATAGCCAGAGAAATAGCACAACAATATGCCCCCTTGAACTTTCATTTCCTAATTCACTTTTGAAATGTGACGTGGCACTACTGCAGCGATCAGCAGGCAGAGCAACGTTATGTAAACAATTTCAAAAGCCTGATGGATATAGAATAGATGAAGTGTTCGTTTGGAAGAATAAGAACTTTGCAGCTTTGCTAAGTTAAGACCTACAAAATATAAACAGGTTTTAGAAGAAGCTGGCTGCTTTAGGTTAGTGCTAGCAAGTTTTTACAAGCAGCCTCTACACATCAAGCTGTCTTATTGCCTCTGTCAACAGCAGGCGACAAAAAGTCGAGAGCCATCAGAAAAGAAATTTTAAGAGTCACCAAACCATTCTGTAAGCAAGTTGTAAAGTCATTCATTCCACCACAGAAACTGGTAAATTAGCATCATTTGCCAGGATACTAGGGACATAAACTGCCTACTACCAAGCATTTCTTTTTCCTCTCCCAAGCATAAAAAATAATAATAATTAAAAAAAACCTCACATTCTTGCTCACACACACCAGCTCCTCACACACCAATTGCAAGGCATAAGACCTAAAGAAAGCCCTTAATAAATCAGTTCAAAGAGAGACTGCCTATCCCATAGAATGACAGCATGGTATTGTTCAATCAAAATAATCAAGCTACATGATGAACTTTGCATCAGTCTACTGTGAAACACAGAAGTTTATAAAATAATTACGTGCAAGTAATTATGTTAGATGTGATTATCATTCATTAATCATCTCGCAACCACAGGATAACAACCAGTGCTATGTTGTTACGAAGCGATCAGGTATCAAGTCTTGCTCTTTTTGCAGAGAGGCACTTCAGTGTGCATTTGCGTCATGCGAGCTGCTGACTCTTGGCTGTCAGTGCCAACATTGGCTCATAGTTCACCTTCAGACACCTATACATTGCTCAGATGAGCAGTTACATTCTCTACAAACTCTAAGTTTGTTTATGTTAAGCGCCTAGACAGTGCACTTCACCAAGGAACCCGTCCCTGTGCAGTTTCATTGAACTGAAATGCCACTTGTTCTTTGACTTTTATTAAGTTCACTTAGGTTGACCAAACGAGCTTCCCTAAAGTAAACAGGGTTATAAAATATCAGGATGATTCTATCTTTAGGTGCTCAATAGAAACAAATACTTAAGTTCAACTAGAAAACTTTAAAAATGACTTTAGATACAAAAGTGTAACAATTATACTGCGCGATACATCTTTATATACCATCACTAAGCCCATGAAATTTTAAAAAAAAAAAAAAGTTTTTGCACCATCAAGAACAGCCACAAGTCCTGAACCTCCATTCTTTACGCATCCTTGATCAGAGTAAACTGAAACTTGGGAATGCTTGGGATTCAAAATACCCTGAGCACATACTAGTGCAACACCACGAAGCATACGTTATCCATCGGAAAGGGGGGCAAGGGGAGAGAAAAAAAATAGCAAGAATCGGATGGTGCTTTATTATACAAGCATGAAAGTAAGTTCCTTTGGAAGATAACTTCTTGGGTGGACTTCTGGACCAGTGAGGTAGCCCAATGAGAGAGAAAAAAGTGGAAGCGGAACTTGGTCCCCACGCGTGATACCTGCCCGGCGGCCCCGCGGTCCCCCGGCGGGCCGGGCCGGGCCGGGGCGGGAGGGAG
>VZTL01071053.1:37914-57726 GCA_013400535.1 Scopus umbretta | reverse complement strand
AAAAAAAAAAAAGTTAAGGTCTTCTGTAGTTACATAATTGACAAACTTGTTACACTCTTTGTACTTCCCAGAAGCCAAGATTAGATTGTCCTTTGTATGAGTTACCAAGTGCAAATGTGTTTTTTAATAACAAGTAGAGCTATTGTATCTCAGTAAGCTGTCGAAGAAGGATGATGATGCAGGGGGACGGTGACATGATATGCAGGTCCTGTAATAACTGGCAGGATCAAATATATTATAAACCTTCAGGGTTGATTGAATATGTTCTTTTTAAGAGCTTGGTGTTCTCAACATTTCCTCCAGTGTTTATAAAGTACTAGTTTCATTCGTGCTTTGTGACCTTAGAAGCTGGTACTTGTAGGTAGTTACAGAGGGATACCTCATGGCAAAGTACGGCTTGTTTATGATTTGCCATCAGCTATGTGCCTGGTGGGAACAGACCCTGCGGGCAGAGCGGGTAGTCCTTGTGCTCTAACTCAAAACAAATTTGTCAGCTCAGTCTGTGTAGCCCTTGATTTCATGTAAAAGTGAGAAATGTTTGGTGGTAGGGTTAGAGGCAGAGTGGAGAAGATGCTGATGTTTTTTCTGTTCTAAATCCTTTCCTAGTTGGATACTTTGGAATATATACATGAAAATGAGTATGTTCATGGTGACATTAAAGCAGCAAATCTACTTTTAGGCTATACCAATCCACACGAGGTAAGCATGTTTACTTATTTACCCTGTTACTCTCATGTGTTTATAACTGTTTAATAGTTTTAAGTTACATATATTCTGCATTAACAATTCATGTATTCAAAGACGTTTATGCATGAACGTTCGCCTCCTTTCATGACAAATCTGAGAGTGGCTCTGTGGAGCTTAAGGTCTGAGAAAGAAGCAGGACAAACCTCTGCTTTGTTCCCTTTGTGCTTTGATGACTGGGGTACTGGTATGGATGGGTAAACTAATCAAGAGGGTAAGTTAAAGGACCTAACTGCTGTTCTAGGTTATGCCAGTTTAAGTATATTAGTAGAGTTTAAGGATGTGGCCCATCGTATTTTCATTCTTGGGAAGTTCTAGCTTTCTAATATTGTCATGAATTGTGTTTCTATGCTGCTAACTTGTATGTCCTGCTCATTGTAGTGGATACAGGTAAGTGGGATTAAGGTTGCCGCTTTCTAATGCTCTAAAGCCAGCCTTATAATTGAAATGTTTTGGTGGAACATTTGAAAACAAACCTTTTGATCCCTTCATACTCCACATGCTCTTACAATGTCTTTTTTCTGCAGTTAATAAATATCTAAGTATGCTTTATTCTTGGAAAAAAAATCATTTAGGAAAAAAGAACATCTCTAACTTCACTTAAATTTAATTATCTGTAAGCGATACTTTTCCTTTTCTTCAATTTTTGTTTTTCTGCTGCAGTGATGAAGAAACAGATCTTGCAAAACAGCTCACTGCCATGGGAGGTTGAACCATTGAACTGTATCTGCTTTTTTACAAGTTTTGAGTTAAATGGTTGAGTCAAATTTAACTTTTCAGCTTTCTAAAACAGTTTTTAAACTATCATGGCTGTTAAACAACCCTGGTTTTAGCCAGTGGTAGCAGCCAGTACATAATCTCGGTTTATGGTGTTTGCCAGCCTGCTGAATCCAAAGGAGGAGGCTATTTAGGCTATTTTGCTACCCAAACCTAGTAATGTAATTCAAATGACTTTTTTTGTCTTGGCTATTGTGTATTTTTATGACACTAAGATATGCTGCTGTTTTTCACATTGAAATAATTTTGGAAGTGTCCATTTACTGTAATCATAAAATTTTAAGACATGTAGCTGACTTTGATCAGCTGCTTTTGAATTAGCCAGGTTGTGGGGTGATTTTCTGATTCATTTCTCGTGTTGTCTGCATGAAGATCATCCTATGCTAGTATTGTGTTTTCATGAGTAGTAAATTCATTGACGGATTAAAAATAAGGTACTTGTGAGTTACTGCACAGAGATTTTAGGTGGAAATATAACTTAAGTTATATTTATAAAATAAAAGAAATCAACAGATATTCCAGTTGAAGTAGCTCCTAGCTCAACACGTACAAAGTGTATGTTACTGCTGAGAGGTTTCGTGTAGAATTTTGTTTCAGTAAAATTTCTTTTCCACTGAACCTATTCTATAAAACATTTTAAGAAGTTCACATTCTAATTCAAAGAGCTAACAGGAGACAATTTCTAATCTTTGTTTGCATTTGTAAGGTGTGAATTAAGTTTTCATTCCTGTATGCTTAAGAAAACTTAGAGCTGTTCAGGTATTATTTACATAAACTTCCCAGTCATGGGCCCCAGAAATTCTGCAAGTGGCCGTAGGTCTGCTGATTTCACTGAAGCCATGATAACTATACCATACCAGCTTACAGCCACGTAGACAGTGATGATTATTTCTAAATGTGCTTTAAGGTAACGTGTACTATATTTAGCTTACACAGCAGGGCAGAAGGCTTAATGGGACTGTTTCTGGTCAAATAAAAAAAATATTTTCCAGACACAGCTTGCACGATATCTTGAAACACTTGTGCTCTGTGGCTTGTGGGGCATGAAAAGAAGGAATAATCTCACCAACACCACAGCTAAAACTTTCAAATTGGCAGATCTACTTACGCGGCTAATAGAATATCTTTCCCTGGGAATTGTTGACTCTGTGCTGTCTGCCCCCATACTTCAATAAATGTTCTTTACCTGGGTTAGGAGCAGTACTAGACAATATTCTCACACAGATTCAGGTATTCAGAAGTATACCTGTGTACTTGCACAGATGATTTTGCATTTGTCAAGTCCTGGCTATTTGCATGTGCCATTAATCTGCATGTAATTTTGCCATGAAAGTTGCTTCTTTCTGTTCCAAACCTGTCCGGCTCCTATGTAGGACTTCATGATGTTGCGACAGCCTTTCTACAAATCAAGCTGTCTTTATAACATGCTGGTGAGCTGAATGTATTATGCATTTACCAGAACAGTATTTTGGGAAGCTCTGTGGAACGTTACCACTGACTAAATATGACAACAGTATGGACTATCCTCTCCTGTATGCTCTAAACTCTTGTCAGAAATGCTGTATTTTAATTTGGCAATTGTACTAACCTTAAACACTTCGGATAAAGCCTCAGATGCTGTTACAGCTACCACATGCCTGTGAAGTGTTTTGTCCAACCTTCTGTCTTGGATAAAATAGTGGATAGATAGATTGCCTTGGTCTTGGTTGTGGGTTTTTTGTGTGGTTTGTTTTTTTGTTTGGTTGGGTTTTTTCATTTTGTTTAAAAAACAAACAAACAAACAGTAGAAGTAGGAGGCAGTGATCAACCTAATCTCATAAATAGGGAGTGAGAGCATCTAGCCAGTGGCAAACTCCAGCTCGGGAATACAAGATGAGACCTGTAGCTCCATTATGAATTGACATAATAAAGCTGTCTGACTTCTGTGATGAGTTTTTGTTAAGAATCATGTGCTAGTGGGCTCTTGCTCTTTAGGGTCTAGGATTTTAAGAGAAAATAAATTGGAAATGTTCTTTAATTCTAGAAATTTGTTTTTAAAAGAAACCCATAACCAATCTCAAAAAAAAACCCAAAACATAGATAGATGCTCAAAATGTATTTCCATTTCTGTTTCGGTGAAGAGGCATAAATCTGTTCAAAAAAGCATGTTTACCTTTATATTCAACTTTGCATTTTTTGTCATTTAGTGGCTGTTCGTGTGTACTGTTATGTGCGAATCTGTCACTGACTTCCTGCAGTTCCGAAAAAGATCATTTTTCTGTGTTAGACTTTCTGCTGCTATTCTCTCTCTCTTCTGTAAATTAACCTGGAAAATTTATACCACAGCCAATAAATATCGTAGTCCCCTTTTTGAAAGAATGTGCGAAATCCATCGAGCTATCCCCTACCTTCTGTGGCAAGGCAAAGAAACAAATAAAGTAAAGGTCCTGTCACTCTGTGACCTCCAAATGATGTTTAGAAATGGTTAGAAGATCAGAATCAACTGACCTCAAAGAGCAGCTTGCTGCAGATCTATTCAGTGGAAGGGAGCGAGGCCATTCAGCGAGTTACAGGTCAAAAGATCAATTCTCTAGTCAATATGTTTCTGAACATGGACCCAGCGCAATGACTGACAGAATAGGAGTGATGTACTGAGGGAAGTACACAGCCCGTGAATCTCGGAGAGGCCTGAAAGAAAACCCGAAGTGATCAGACCTATAAATTACAGAACAAGTGAAGCACTGTCTCAGTATCGCGGCGAGTTAGAGATAATTCGGTGCGTAGTAGTACCTGTTTGTGTGATAAAGCAGAATGAGCGTTATCGATACAGAAATTAAAATCCATTAAACTCATTTAAATTGTGATACTATTAAAAGGGATGAGCGGTCACCAGGCAAGAGCTTAAAATCAGAGTTTTTAATAGATGAAATAAGGTTTGGAAGAATGCCTCTTCAAAACAATAAGCTTGTATTTTCTTTTTTTTCCCCCCCTGGAATATATGGGCAGACATGCTGCAGTGTTGCAGACTCAAGTCTGCACCAGAAGTTGCCTATTTGGATTTTTAAGCTGTAAATTTTAATTGCATTTGCATCTCAGTTCTGATTTTGATTTTAAGCATTTCTTAGACCAGATAGTGACAGAATAAAACTCTCAGACTTGATTATCATAGATAGCCCTAACCAAAAAGGAAAAAACAAGAATACAAAAAAGTTTCAAAGCGTTAGCTTTTACGACCAGCTTTTGGTGGACCAGCATAGAAGATACAGAGCTCACGCGTTGATCCTATGAGACATACACGCATGAAAACAATTCCAACTTTAAGGCATTTTTCATGGTGAGATGAATCGTTGTGATTCCTGCTCTTTAGTCCAGTACGACAGATTTGCTGAAGGGCAGGTGAATTGGGAAAAATGAAAATCTTTTCTGTTCTCCTTCACATGTTTTTAGGAAGGATGCAGTACGCAGAGATACCATAGAGAAACAGTTGAATTTTTAACTCATGGATGCTGGCTGCTCCCCTGATCTGAGATGTAGCTTCGCAGTCAGATGGCCTTAATTTTCTTTCATTAGTCCTGCTGCTACATTTGAATAGAACTGCTTACACTGGTTTAATTTCTTTGTGTAGTTATGGCCCAAATACCTTGGAGTTCAATTGATTCCAGCATCGGGACTTGCCACTGGCAAGTCCCAGAAAATGCCTTCCCCTCTCTGCTTTGTTTAACCTGCTTTCCTCCTTCCTTGGTTTCTGTTTTGTGAAAGATGCTATTTCTGTCCCAAACACTGTACTTCACACTTCCCGTCCCAAGGTGGACTGAAGTCCACCTTTAGGCTTTTTCTAGTGTAATGCCCAACTGAAGTTGACAGCTCTATGGCTATTAGCAACCAATCTGCCTCTTATTAGTAGGTATCTACTTAATTATTTACAGCGCATGACGTTAGCCTAGTAATGGGACCGTTGGAAAGAAAATGTGCAAAGAAGATCACTGTATCGTTATCCTTTTAGGAATAAATTTAGGAATAAATCTCCTGCTATGTGTACTTCAAGATAAAGAGAATACCGTGAGAATCCGAAGTGCCAGGCTTAGGACTTCCGAGATCGGTGCAGTTATATATCATAACGTATACAAGTTGTAAGAATTTTATATGTTTAGCAGATATTTAGCACTGCAGATATAAAGCACTGTGAGGGAGTCATGCACAGAAAGGACAAGACGACTGCCAAATCCACGGCTGGTTGCTTGTGCACGTAATTATTTGTGCCTGTGTGGCTGTTTGCTTCACTTAGACGGGCGCGTTCATGTTTGCATGAAATTAAGTGTGAAGACTTCAGAAATCTGGCTCCTAATCTATAACAAAATCTATTAATAACAGACTGTGCTAAGCACTGCTGAGTCTAGTGCAGACTGGGGGGTGTTTAAAAAAAAAAAAAAAAAAAAAAAACAAAAAAAACAATAAATAAANTTTAAAAAAAAAAAAAAAAAAAAGAAAAAGAAACTTTAACAAAAGAGTTAGTAAGTGTGGGGAAAGGAGTGTACAGTGTAACACAGCTAAACCCGGCTGTTCTAGGCTGATGTCACTGTTGCACCTTCCTCATCCATAGTACTATTTCTTGTTTCAAGTGTCTTGTTTATCTTACTCTGCATATGTTTTGTTCTCTTTTTGTTCTTATTTGGTTTGGTCGTGTCCCCCCCCCAAAAAAAAAGAAAAAAAGCATGCAGACGAAAAATATTTATGGTATTGAAACACATACTAACACTGACTGAATGTTTCTCAATATTTTTTAGTAATCATCTTCTTTTCCCCATCCCTATACCCTTAAAAAAAAAAACCCCAGCAACCTACAAATTCGTTAACTGCCCCTACCCACCGTGTTCTGAGCAAATTTGGAAGGGCATGCTGTGTGTTACATTATCAAAAAGTGACAACTAGCTATAAAGAACTATATATCTTCTTAATGATGAAAGGGTTATAATGAGAATTGATGAAATGAAATTAATGGTAATTTAAAATAATGTAGTCATTCTGATAATGGTTGTGGCAAGGTTGTAACAGTGCATTTCTGGTTTTGTACAAGCTGAAGGGGATTGATTTTTGTTGGTGGCCAAGAGGCTTTGCCTTGAGAGGCTACCATCAGTTGCACGTTTGCAGAAAAAATCTGGTGTGAACATCAAACTTGCAGAAGTGCAAAATGGCTCGGCTAGAAGTAAGCTGAACGGTGACACTCATGACCAACTCTTGGAGCAAGCATCATAGATGTTGCAATTCCATGTGAGTGGCTTTAAGAAGTGGTTGCTTCTTGGTTTCCAGGTCTTGCCACCATCAGTCAAGGCAGGATAATCTAAAGCTACTTCTCACTTTTAGAGGGTTTTTTTCGGTAAAAATTTACTTGAAAACTGCTGTGCCAATACCACTAGTGAAGGTATTTTAAGCAAATCTATTGCTTAAAAATGCATTAAGAGCATATACTTCCTCTGACTTATCTGTAGGATAACTGGTAACTTTTTTACATAGTTCAAGTTTCACTAGCAAATATTTGTGGCTACTTTGTCAATGCCCTGTTGTTAAGATAGTTTGAAAGACCACCAGGGCTGGGCTGCCATATGGGAGTGTCTGTCACGTACGCTAGCATTCCCAGCCCAGACAGAACCAGAGAGCTGGCAGAGATGCTTTTCTTGTATTGTTTTTTCTAACAGTTAAAATCTCATTTTAACGTAAGGCATAGCCTGAATTTTTAAAGGTCGAAATCCGCTCTGTATTTCATCTTACTGTATCTGGTCAACTGTACGTGTCAGATATCTATAGTCAAGCAAAACCAAAATGTAGCACTTAGCCTGGGAAGAATACACCTTCTAGCCTACTGTTTCCTTCCCAGCCCACAAAAGATGCAGAAGACTCACAAAGCTTGATATTAGGGTAGTTTAAATTAATTCTCTCACACTGACTGTGTGCTCTGGTACCTGTCCTAATTGAGCACCAGGAATACGCTGGAGAACGGATGCAGGAGAAAATCAAATCGGTCAACCCAACAAAGTTTATGCCTTGTCCCAGATTTTCTAAATGTGCCTACAGTCTTTCATCTTGTATCACAGTTTGTATAGTCTGTCAGGTGAAAAGCATCATCGGTAATCTTAAAAGCCATCACCCTGCAGGAAACGAGTGCTGCATCCCAGCTTACACGCTCCAAATAAAGCACAGATCCTGCAGCAGAAACAGTAAAACCAAGAGACCAGCCATCCCAGGATTTGAAGCTGCCTGGAGCACAAACAGGAATCAGTAGTTCAACAGAATGTGCTACAAAATAGTGCGTTCAGTTTTCTGGAGGGTTTTTTGTTTGTTTGTTTTTCCTCCACCAGGATTGATGTAATTAAATTAAAAGTGAGTGCCAGAAGAGTTTATTGTAGACTTCTAAGGTATGAACTATTTTTTAGCTGAAGAGGAAGTAAACCTAAGCTTTGAATAAGTTTTTCTTTGTAATACAATATGATTTAGTAGAAATGATCTCTACATGCCTTCAGATGGTTTAGCTTTTGCCCCAGAGATCAGTTCCATTGGCAATATAAGAGCAGTCTGTAGCATTTTTTTTTTTTTTCAAGTGAAAGTACTATACTTTGGATATTTATAAAAAAAGCAATTGCCTCATGTGAGAACTGGTCAATGTAAGGGGCAAAGGCCAGGTGGGAGTGTGAAAAAGACAGAGTGAGAAAATAACCTATGGGATATTGTGGGGTGGACAGATTGTGATTAAATTCCAGCTGCTTTCAACAAGTGACTGCTTGTCAGCTGCACTGCAGTAATTGACCATGTGCATGTATTAAGTCCACCCCTGTTGGAGGGTAGAACATGTTAATCTGAACTTCATAGAGTGGACTCGTGCCCTTAATCTAAATTATGTCAGTGGCAGAATCGACATGGATGCAGTACTGCGTGCACTGTGCCTATAGAGAAATAGAGAAGTAGGAGCCAGATGGCATGTTCAGGGTTGTCTTGACAGGCAGCAGCAGAACAGAAAGTAAAATTCAGTTCTCCTGAGCTGTTCTGTTTTCAGCTTCAAATACCATAAAAGTGAGCAAGACTAAGTTTCAAGTCAGTTGATACTTTCACGGTCAAGTCCTAAAAATATGCAAGTGCATCTCCCAGATACGTCGTTCAGAACTGTGGGGCTCCCTCCCTCTGGTTATTTAGGTAGCTATAGTGAAGCATCTTGGGGGGGAGTCACCTGTGCCAGAATGGAAAGGTAAATGTGGCAGAATGCATGAGCTTGCTGCAGTATACACAGCGGGGGCCCAAATTTTTTTCTCTTGCACCGATTTAGCTCCGTCGGCTTGCTTCAGAGTAACTTAAGAGTGAAGTCTGGCTCTGTGCCTTTTAAAAATTTATTTTAAATTCAGGAGCGCTTTCTGGGTTGGGGGGGGGAGCAGTTTGTTTTGCTTTGTTTTATCTTACACGTTATGTTTAAATAGTTGTTGCCAGCGTGAAGTTACTGACAGTGACATTGGAAAAGATGAGGCTACAGTTAGGCTGATGCCCTGCAGCCCTGTGGTCACGGTCCCTGTTAGTGCTGGAGCCCGGTGTCCAGCCCAGCTCGGGGAAGCTGCTGCCTCTCGCTTCCTCTGGCTTTTAAGTTGCACTGCTGTTACGAAATTGTGCAGTCTTGGCCGATGGAAAATTTGCACAGGGGTCTGTATGTGCCTGTTTAAGTAAAGAGAGGAAGGGGTCCCATAAGCAACGTGAGGATACATAAAGGGCGTATTGCAGTTTACGATGTCTAGGTGCCCACCTGGAGAGGAGAGAGCTTAGGAACAAAATAAAAAGACTGAAATTCTGCTCGACTCTGAAATAAGATAGGAGTATAGTCGTGGAAGGATTTAAATGGGGAGGGCAGCTGTTATAGCCCCCAGTTGTACATATTTTATCCTGAGGCACCATTTGGTTTAATAAAATTTAGATCTAAGGCTGTCCTTAACCTATCAGTTTCTTAAGACTTAATTATAAAGGTTATACTTTCAAAGGACAAAAGCATTATTCATTTGTCTGTTCATGTCTTCCAGGTTTATCTTGCAGATTATGGACTTTCCTACAGATATTGTCCCAATGGGAACCACAAACAGTATCAGGAAAATCCTAGGAAGGGCCATAATGGGACAATAGAGTTTACCAGCATAGATGCCCACAAGGGAGTAGGTAGGTTTCTTTTTTTTATTTCAGAGGAGTGATTACAGAATGAATAATCAGGCTGTGTGAGCTGATGTATACAATAGAAGTAGTCTTGGGGATTGCTCAGGGTTGATCAGACCCTCGTGTGGTGACCTCTTCTTGTACCTGGGAACGCTTCTCCAGGGCTGCTGGGGGAAGGGGGGCAGCACGATTAAAACTGAAGGCTGCTGCGCATAGACAACTGGAAGGCAGACCTGGACGCCCTAAGAAGAGCTTGCCATTCAACTTAATTGGTTCATGTTGGGAGTACTGGTGTGCATTTGCTGTACTCTGTAGAGGCAGAGGCGATATTTGCTAATGTTGCACTGTCGAGGAAAAATGTTTCCAGTCTGCACTGTCCTTTAGGGAGAGCTGTGTCTGAGTGTCACCATCTGTGTTACGAGAGGATATTTCAAGATGACATTCCTTCTGCAAGGAGAAAAACCAGTTCTGAAGCCATAAAGTGTTAACTTTTTGAAATCTTTTTCCAGTAGCCTTTCATATATCTTACTTATTTAAACTCACTTTGATGGTATTGGAAACACATTTGCAGGTAAATTACATACATAGTCCTTTTATTGGATATTGATTGTACTGCCTTGCATTCCAAGGCAGACTTAATTCAACAATTCCCTAATTAGTTAAAGTCATAACCTATGTCTTGTATTCATTTACCATTAATTAAACCTTAGCTGTTTATTACACTGCAGTCCAAATCCAATAGCAGACCCATAGAGCCATGGAAAAGGGAATGGGAGGTCAATATTGAAAATATATGGTGCAAAGTCCCACTGATGGCTGCATTGTTCACAATCAATATGGTCAATGCAACGCAACTTTCTTAGTTGCTATGTCAGCAAGACAAAAAGTCAATTCTAATGTTATGCTAGTGAAAAAAATGGTGATTATTGAAAAACTTTGACTCTTGCTACAAAACAGTGTTTTGTTAACTTTTCTTTCCCCTGTCCCCCCCGCCCTTCACCCCCAAGTTTTTCTAAAACAAAAGGAATGGTTTTCTGCTGCCAGCTTTGCTAGGATCGTAGTGTCACAAGCGATAACTGTAGAAATTTGTGCTTGTTAATAGCTGCTGAACTGTTACCTTAAACTAATACTTTCTAACGAGTTTTAGTTGGCACAAACAACTGTATATTATTGCTTTTTCTATTAAAAGGACCATTGACCATGTAATGTAGAGGGTCTTGATAATTTGCTGGCGCTGTTAAAACCTGTAGTCATTTAACTCTGGTCATTAGAAAAAATGAAATAAGACTGTCAAGTATTTGCTGCTAAGACAATTGCACAATTTCACCTGCTAAAAAATATGTTGTGGTGAGGAGGGCATCTGTTTCAGACTCTTCTAGCCCTCCCAAGCATACAGTGCATTTTCTGGAGAACCAACTCTCGCTGTTGTTCCTGGTAGTGTGAGCCATGTGGCCGTGTGCTAGTATTTGATGCGGATTTGAAGACTAGGTGGTAGCTGGAGTATTTGGAATTTGACAGTTGGATAGTTACAGCAGCTAGTTTGTCTAGTGGACAGGTGTCCGTTGATGGGTATAGGATTACAGGACAGATAATTCCTTTTATTTGAAAGAGTAAGGAAATTTTACAGACTTGGGTGGTAAAGGGTGTGCACGTGCAAGTGCGAGTTAAGTTTTGTCTTTTGCGATCTGTGGGTTGGATTACCCCCTCAAGTAGCCAAAGCCACGATGGAATTGGTGAAAAGCAGAGGACTCCAGAAAAGAAAATATTCAGAAAGATAGCTTGAGGGAGCCTACCCCCATCTTACACTTGAATTTTTTTTGCTTGTTAATGGCTGTAAACAGAAACTGCGCTGATTTTTCTGACGCTTCTGCCAGAAAAGTCTGCGGAACATGACGTGATATCTGGTATGTTGCAGAGAATCCAAACTGTTCGCACTGAGTGCCTCAGCTCTGGCCTTGTAGCAGTCTGAACCCTTTAAGGTCAAATTACCAGAGCTTCCCATTTGCAGCAGGTCTCTCAACATCCCAAGGAAAATACGCATCTGCAGCGACTTTTTGTCGGAGATTGCGTGGGTCCAGATGGCAGAACACAGCGACTGGTTTCCCTCGTCTCGTCTCTTGCGAGATTTAGACTTGTGGAGATGTTTTGGGGTACTAAAAAGCTTCCAGCAGTTGGGGCAAAGGGCTTCTTTGCTCAACAATCTCCTGTGCTCCCGACTCGTCATTGAGTCTCGGCGCAGTCTCATGTACCCAGTGAGGTGGGGTGCTCTTCTGAAAAGTGTTTAAA
This sequence comes from Scopus umbretta, assembly GCA_013400535.1. Classification (NCBI taxonomy): domain Eukaryota; kingdom Metazoa; phylum Chordata; class Aves; order Pelecaniformes; family Scopidae; genus Scopus; species Scopus umbretta. The sequence goes on along the minus strand of VZTL01071053.1, from coordinate 45,765 downwards.
GGCTGTTTCACTGTTGGCAAATTAAAAGAGCATAGACAGCCTTCATTCTGGTGTTACCCAATTTTTCAGGGGGGAATGTTTATTTCAGTGCTTTTGGAATATAGTTCCGATTTTTAAATGTTATTTTATATAAATGAGATCCTTTCCAGAGGGCATTTCCTCAGCGTATGTAGCAACATAAATATCTCTGAAACCTCCAAACCCCTGAATAATACCAGTTGCTGTATTGAGCTAGACAAATGAGAACATTTTGACTTGCTCTGCTTTCATTCATAAAGCACCTACCTGAAGATATACAGCGATTTGAGGTACACGTTGAAACTTAAAACAACAAAAATGAATTTGTTGCTTTCAAAAGCGCCTCTTGGCAATGCTTAAAGCTGGTAACCTCCTTGCATAAAGCCAATCAAATGCAGCCACTTCCCACTAATTCAAATCAACACTGATGTTTCCCTAGTAGAATTGAGAGATTAACCCAGCTGCATGCCTATTTATTCCCCAAGCTCTCCGCAGAGTTCATCAGGTGTAGAGGTTATGCAGTCCACTGAGATCCAGAAAGTTTCCTACCAGCAGCCACTGCAAGGTAACACGTTCGGGTGGTAAAGTTAGTCCTTATTTTCCTGACAGCCTCTGGAAAGGGCCGAGTTGGTCGTGCCGCTCTTGTGGCAGCTGACGGCGACTCACTGCCTTCAAACAAGTTACTTCAGTGCGTGCCGGCGTGCCACTGATGGTGCTGGTGGCTTTGACTTCATGCTGGAACTGAAGGGGAATTCCCCCTGAGCTGGAAAAGGCTGGGAGCAGCTACCCTGCCTCATGTCTCGGCTCTTCAGGCTGGTTTTGTCTTTGGTTTTGCACAGCTCACCTGTGCTTCACCCAGAGTGCTTGTGGGCCCCACGGGCTGGCTCTTCTGTGCTGCGGTGCTGCCTGGGGGCTTCCAGACTTGTAGGGTGTTCGCGGGAATTCACCGCAGCCTCAGTTACGTCCCCTACCTACGTCTAGCGTTCGCTTTGAACTAAGTCAGGGCCCAAGTTGGGCTTTGCCACAGGATCTGACCCACACTGTCAGCGCTCCTGTATCTGGTGGCTGGATCTCGTTGCAACCAGCATGTGGGGCTTTTAAATTGAAAACCTTTCTATACTGATGCAAATTTCATACGGCACAACTGCATTGTTAGTTTTAGGGTAGTATTTGAGCGTGTTCATTGTATTCATTTTTAAAGACCATACTGTATAAACAGTATTACCTTTTCGTTTGTTGATTGATAATTAAAGAGAATTATATCTGCACGCAGTGTACATTTAAAAAATTGTTACATAGTTAGTGTTAAAAAGTAATATTTGGATCAATGCCTCCTATGGATTTTTGTAGATTTTCTACTCACTGAGGCATGCAGTCAATACCTAATTTCTCTGGAGATATACTGCGCTTAACATATTGAGTTTTTTTTAAATACTCCAGTCCTGTGCATTGAGTGCATAAGAGCAGTTTTAATTTGCTATCATTGATGAACATAAGAATATGAACTGTCTGTGTTGAATTCCCCCCAGCATATATTTGCGTTTGCCGTAGCTTTCAAGATAAGTCTCCTCTTCCTTTTAACAACGTTTCACAGTAACTGTTAGCAGTTTTGCCATCTCTCGCATTGGGTAGAGGGCCTATGGAAATCCTTGCAGAACATACGTCTACATCTGGAATAGTAAAAGCAGCTTAAGACAGTAGCGGTGACTTCCGACAAGCGTGAGGATAAGTAGAATGTCTGATGACATTTGCCTCAATTGGGCTCGCTGGTTGTCATTTTTTGTAGCTGGTGAATACGTTTTGTCTGAGCTGGATTCGTCGAGCAAAGGTGTGTTTGTTTTCACCTGTGGTGTTGGGGAAGGCAGTCACAGCTATGTTTGATGCCGTAGTTCAGCCAGTTCTTTGCGTCCCTCGCGTTGGGTTATTGCAACATGTGCTCCTCGAGGTCCCTGCGAGCGCTCGTACGCCGTGCTTGTACAGGGCAATGCAGGCATCGGGCTGATTGGAGGGAAAGCTCTGCGGTTCTTGTTCTTATTTTCCTCACTGGTCTGACAGAACTGTTGCTGTTTGATATTAAAAGCATAGCTCAATGCTTGTCCATTTTTCCTTTTCTTTTACATGCAGGGGTTGACTGGAATATATGCAAGGTTCATTTTGTGAGGAAGGATGTGCAAGAATATAAACACCTATGCCTGGAAACGTATTCTTTCTGAGCCCGCGTGGCTTCCAGAGAACAGAGCTCTAAATGGCTCTGGATCAAGAGGTTTATTTGGCGTCTGTCCATGTATAGTTAGGACTCACAGGGAGCCTGCTGGATTTTTTTTTTTTGCCGGTCAAATGAATTATTGATTTGCTGCAGTTTGGTATGTGTTTCGCAAAGACTGTGAGCAGGACAAACTGTAAATCCTAAAAATAAAAGGAAAATACAACTGGTCTGGTGAAAAATGGGTGGAACTTTGCAGTGAGAAATAAATAAAAGGATGTTTTCATTTCTGAGCGTTGGATTAGAAATGTGTGCCCAGCAGAAGAGGGAGCAGGAGGTCATTGTAAGCGAAAGAAGAGTTGGGCTTTAGCAAGGAGAAGATTGAATAGGTTCCTATAACCACCTCTGTAAGCTTATTCTGTACTGCCAAGAATGTCCAGAAGCAGCAAAAACAAGATGATGAGCGTCACAACTTTCTAGCACAACTGATGAGTGTGGCTGTGAATTGGCTGTTTAATTTCGGCTCTCGTTCTCTACGCCAGGAATTCAAAAAGTTAGTGAATCTCACAGCTGCTTGTCAGCCCCTTACCTTTGTGATTTATTGAATTTTTTTTTTTCCTCCCCCTGCCACGCAGATGTGAAAGAACAGTAAAACTTCCTGTCCCCACTCTCCTGCCACACATGCTCCTTTACTGCAAGCTTGGAACCTTTTACTTCCAACCAGGTACCTGCACCTCTTGCCACCACCATTTTATCTCCCACTCAGATCTCGTGGTGAAGTCCCCTTGCATCTTCCAGCCTTCCCACTACATAAACTTCTCCCTACCAAATCAGGACCCCAGCCCTCTTCCTTTTAGCAGGCCCCATTCCACCAGTCCTGATGATTATTCACTCTCTGTCCATGCTCAGAGGAGCATCCTGCTGCTGGCTGCACTCTTTTGCAGATGCAGCAGAGCAAGTGTGAAAAGGAGGAGGCTCTGCAGTCAGATCCTGCCGGTCAGTGGACATGTGTAACTGCTGGTTTGGAGGTTGCTGTGCCCATGTCTGCACATTAGGCTGTTGTGATGGTCCAGAGCTGTCCTGAAGAGCTTTGAGGATCACAGTTAGGGAACTTCTGGCCTGCAAGACCTGCTGGCTCACAGTGTGCTGATGAGCTTGGCCACAGCAGGAGAGGAGCAGTAGTGTTGCTGCTCTTGTGGGTCTTGAAGCGAGTTACCGACTGCTGTGCTGGGACTGCATCCCATGACTCGCAGGACATTGCTGATGTCCTGATGGGCTGGTCGCCAGCTTTGATTCCGCCTTTGCGAGGAGGCGGGCTCTCAGGACTGTGAGGCCGATGTTGTCAGCGCGGCGCCTCTGTGACCGCCCAAGGCGAGGTCAGTGCTGGGGAGTCACGGTTGTGTCCTCCCTGTGAACAACTGCAGGAACTCCTGCCGGCTCTGCAGTCGGTTTCGTGCCAATCAGCCGTATGACCAGGTGAGTGTATAGCCGTAGGATCCGAGTTTAGGAGAGAGACCACAGCTGGCACAGGAAAAGTCACACGTTGCCACGTCCCAGACTGAGTTCTCTGGAAGAGCTGTAGTCCTGTTGTGGTGACACCATGTTTGCACTGGAGTTATTTTTCTTTCCAGCGTTCCGTGGTGGTGATTACTGTCGGCGAGTACTTCAGCAACGTGCCAAGCTAACGGTGCAGAACTGTACATGAGGGGAGGAGAGATTGTTCCCGGCCCCTGCTGGCAGTTGCCCTGCCTGAGACTGGATAACTCTGTACAGAATGGCCTCCGACCACTAAAATTCATCCAACTTTTAAAATGTAACTATATTTATCCAACCTTTTCCCTGTAGCCACCCACTCCGTTCAGTTAGTCACTATGCTGCTGCAGCAAACTCCTCAGACTGACCAGTACCTTGGGGAAGCAATACTTCATTATTAGCTGTTTTGCTAATTTCCTTTTTCTTTAGTATTTCTTTTCCTTTCTCCTGCTTCTAATGTAGGCACTGATTTTTGACAAGTCTTGTATTTGTCTAATTTATTTTTTTTTTAAATCATCTCAACCTTGAGTTAAAAAGTTACATCACTTTTAGTTCATTTATTAAACCATTGTGACGATCCATTTTTAACGTGATTTTATTTCTCCATGGTCATGTTAAGACTCCTTTCCTTTATGGGCTTTTGGATTAATGGCTATGGTATCAGTTATATTTGTTTGTGAATTAACATGAATTTGTATGCTGTAATGCCAGTGAGAATTGAAGGTTCCACTGCATGCAGATGCAATATGAGCAACTAAAATGATCCTTTTATGAAAAGCTTCCAATCTAAAGAAACACTAATGGTAAAATTATAATGTGGCAGTGCTAATTAAAAATAATAGAAGAACGTTTCATCTGTCACTCGTTAGCCTCCTAGATCTTTACAAAAGGCTTGAGAAAGTTAGCTTAATAAGGGCCACAGAGGAAAAATCCCATTTTTACATGGGTTTCAGGTGAGTTCTTGGGAGCAGTGTAGTTTTGAGAGCATGTTGTGGCTGGTGTGATACCATTTATGATCTATTTTGAAATAGTAATCTGAATATAAATGAGGGCTCAGGTAGCTGCCAAATCCAGTATACAGAGATACATAATATGTTTTCCTCTCAGGCTGAATTGCTTCAGTTGCGTTATTCTGAGTTACCGTTTGAACCCTGTGCCTGCATGTCGAGTATATGTTTGTGGGGTACATAAAACTTCTCACGGCCATGACTCTGATTCCAGTGACATGGTTGTTAATTCATTAACTTCAGTGGAGTTGTTCCTGATTCATCTTGCCAGGAGTGAGGACAGAAGCAGGCCTTAAATCTTCAAATTAAAAAAATCAAACTATAATAATACTATGAAATAAAATATCACCAACATGTTCCCATTAAATAGTATTTCATGTGAGACTAAAATAATAATTAAAAAAATCCTGGTCAATAGAAAAGCAGAAATCAACTATTAAAAAAGAAAGAGGGGGGGAAAAAAAACCCCAACAACAAGGTTTTAGTCTACAGAGAAGTAAGAGAATTTGATTTAAATAAATACTATTTTGAATAGATGCTCTTGTAACAGTGACAAGTTATATCAAGCAGAATCGTTTTAGTTTTGCATGGTATCACATTTAAAATGAAGCCAGATTGACTTCTCTCAGTTGATGTTTATCAAGATTCTTGTAATCCCCAATTATATTAGCAGACTTATTTTTTTTCAAGTGAACGTATAGTTGAAATGTACATATTGGTGCTTTTATTTGCATTGAAAATCTAATTCTTCCATTGTTCATAGATAATATTAATTCATTAAAGATGAGTTAGTTGAATACATCTTTTATAAGGATCTAAATGATTTAAAAAGTTGAGGAAGTTGCATCTCTAATACCGAGCTGACAAAGGAGCAGAGAAAAAGAATAAGCTAGTACAGTCAAACAATCAAACGCTGACATTTTCATGTGGTTCTATGAAAAACACATGTAAACGTCTCTATGTAGTAACACTTGCAGTGACCTGGGAGATAAAGCGATACGTGCGTTTACCGTCTCTCTGTAAAACATTTCCCCCTTTGTTTTGTAGTGATGTATGGCTTAACTCTGTGTACCTCCCCCCGCCCCAGCTGACTGCTGTGCCTTTAGGAAGGTATTAGTAAAGTCTTACTTGCACACACCTCCCTCTTCGTGATGGCTCTGCCCCAGCTAGCCAGGAAATGGCTGGAAGATCTGCATGCGAGCGAGGAGGTAATTAGTCATGGCCAAACCGTTAGCTGTGAAGTAAACTTTACTCTCTGGGGACTGTTTTGTCAGAAAACGAGTTATCTCAGGTTAGCCTCTGAAATCGAATTGACTTAGCGTTATTTACAGGTTCCGATCAATTAGCCCCCTCAGTGGGGAAAAAGTGGTCCATTGTGATGTCGACAGTCCCTCATAAAAGGCCACTTCCGGTAGCCCACCGCACACAAACAGGTGCCAGAAAAGCATTGTGTGGAAATTAGAGGATCTGCAATCAAAAATGCTGGCTTAGATGGTTATAATCTGGAATTGCCATAATGGAAAAAGGAGTTGCGAACACATGTGTATGAATGGAATTGTTCCACAGTTAACAGGAGATTTATGGCCGAAGAAATCACTACAGAACAGCGAGTGGTAGAGACTGTGTTTTTGTTTTAATATGAGAGCCAAGTCTTGCATTAGGACGCTGCTGAAGCTAGTGCAGAAAATAAACGACACCCAAGGGACAGTGCAGCATTCTGTTAGATTGAAGGGCCTTTAATAATCCCATAGTCTAATAGCAGTTAAGATAGAGAATGTATAAGAACTAATCTTCTGCTTTTACAATAATGCGTGTACGGTAACAAGAAACAGTTATGATGTGTTGGCACCGTAGCTTTTAGCAGATGACTTTTTAAATTAAAAGATGTTTGCTGAGTGACTTTCTGGAATTTATTTAATGAAGGCCCATAAAATACGATATCTGTTTACAGCTGGATTAACAGCGCTATGCTCAACTACTAGTCTTTGCGCTGGACAAAAAGTACTGAACAAATGCGAAGTCTTTAATTCCTGGAAAGTTCAAATTCACTTTGGAAAAGCATAAATTTAACTTTACATCTGTCTGTAATCACAATTAAGTTTCTGTTTTTGCAGATTCCATGTGGTCTTGAGTTGCAAACTGTAGGCTGCGAGTCAAATGTGTACAAAGAAATATTGCAGCAATCCTGCTTGTTCAGTTTTTTCAAGTTTGATTTCCTCTGAATAGCAGCAAGCAATAGCAATTCGATTAGTATTGCACTTCCCCCCACCCCCCCCGCTCCTTTCTCTTGGGAAAGTCAATCTATAGATTGACTTCAGTTACCTGTTTTTCTGCGTAGAAGATGCTTGGGGACGGGGTTAATTTTTGATTGAGCTGCATCTACTCTATTTGTACTCTGCAGTTAGTGTATCTGTTTGGGGTGTGCAGGGTGAGAGTAAGTTGTTCCTGAAATAGCTTCAGATGTGGAAGCAGTAGTGGTAAGTTTACACAGGACTTGCTAAACAGCAAGTGTATTTTAGCGTGCGCGGCAACTCTCTAAACAAACAGTTCACGGTACTTGTAAGCAGACCGCTTTGGTGTGCAAGTGTACACTAGATGGCAGTTTTGTCATATCTTCCAAGTTCAAATAGCTCTGTAGGAGAACAGGAAAGGCCATCAGTGTTTAGTCTGCGCTCACAGGGTCCCTGCATGACCAATGTGGACCCCATGGACTTCCTGGAACATGTGTTAGCAATTTAGCAGCAGACATTTATTTCTTTGTTTTACTGCTTGGCTCTTTGAGAAAGTGTTGGTACTCAGTTATGGGCTGTCTGGATCATGTCAGAGGCCATGGGGATCAAGTCCATGTGACAGGCCAGACTGAGGAAGGATGAAGTTGGAGGAGGTGAGGAAACTGACCCTCACTTCAACAGTAACAAGTCACTGCCTGTCTGTGGACTGTGGCCAAACGCCGGGGCGTTTTAGGTCTAATACAGCTGAATAAACAAAACACTTTGCCCATTTGGCTTTTTCATATTTCATCAACACTGGTTCAATCAAAGTCTCTTATATTTCCTAAGAAGAGGTTCTTATTCATCTTTTTTTTTTTTT
>VZTL01071053.1:14729-37897 GCA_013400535.1 Scopus umbretta | reverse complement strand
TTTTTTCTTTTCCCCCCTCCCCCCCCTTTTTTTTTTTTCCTTCTTCCCACATTTTAGCCCCATCCAGACGAGGTGACCTTGAAATCCTTGGATACTGCATGCTGCAATGGTTATGTGGGAAACTACCCTGGGAACAGAACCTGAAGGACCCTGTAGCTGTCCAGACCGCGAAAACAAAGTAAAAATAAACCCACACACACCTGTACACATGCACACACCACCCTAGAACCGTGCAACGACCTCGCCACTTAACAGAACAGGTCTGAAAAAGACAGCTTTACACCCTGTAGGATAGCACCTTACGAGAAAGCTAAAACAATTTTCCTTAATTGAGAGATGTTAGAAGCAGTTAAAAACACAAACTCCGTATGCGGGTATACCCCTGTTGTTTATGTATGTACTGCTGTAGAAATACGATAAATTCAAATGCACGGTACACAGTCATTTTGTCTGCTGTGTATTTTTTTATTTTTTTTTTAAGGTGACATTTGTGAATTAGTGCAGGCCTCATTGCACGTCCAGAAAGTTGTTGTGCGTTTCCATGAAACTTCATGGGTGCTTTGTAGGCGCTATAGTACAAACATCTCTTGGAAGTTTTTCCACATGTGCATTTAATTTATTTTACTTTGTATATGATACCATTTTTCAGATGGTTTTATGTAGGTTTTTAACGTTATATAAGCCTACTGTGGTTACAAACAATTACATACCAAAATGCTAAAGAACTTGATTAAAATCTTTCCTTTTTTCCCAGCATGACTCATTTAGAGCTTACTAAAGCAACAGAGAGTGTATTACTGTTTTCTTTCTCTGCTTTACACAGTTGGGACTTGAGAGAGTTAATTGCATGTGGTACAGCGTAGCCTGTAGAAGGCTATACGGAGGAGTAGTAGTTACCCATAAATGTAACATCACAACTGGAGAAGGCAGCAAACTTTTAAGTAGGGCAAGTCACAACAGAGGTACACAATAGGGATAGCTGATCCACAGAAATCAATCTGCAAATTCACTGTGGCATCTGCTCTCAGCAGAGAAAAAGGTTAGTCTGCAGACTGTGGATAATACAGATTGCATCTGTAAATGTTGACATCGTACGTTATGTTTAATATTTCTCCTTTAGAAGTTCTGATCATTACACAACCCCCTGCAAGGTAACACTTATACAATTCAATGTTAAATCAATTTAATCAATCAAGCTGCTTCCCTAACTCTTCCCTTGCGGTTAACCCTTAGGTTGCTAGCATTTTCAGGATGCCAAGCAAGCAGATGCTCAGAGGAAACGCATGGCAAATGATACAGATTCCATTTGTCGGAAATAACCTATTAGTCTAATGAATTACGTTCTTGGTATTAGGTAACTTGCCCAGGCCGTCCCCTTGTATTTCTCTTCAGTGCCTATGCTGTTTTCCAAGGCCAGAAATAGACATCCAGACACAGCTACACGCGTCTCCAGCTGCTTCTAAGTTAATAAGTACGTTAAGCAGCGCAAGCGACTGGCAGTCCTTAGCGGCGGAGTCTGCGTGATGGTGAGGAAGAAGGGGCTGGGCCTGGAAGGCGGGTGCCGTTGAAAGGCGGGAGCCGGAGCAGGACCCCAGACTCCGGTGTTCACCGGTTGGCTCAGCCTCCCCTCCCTTCGCTACAAGTTCTTCATCCTTCCTCCCAGACACGCTGGGGCGATGAGGCAACCGTGCCAAAGCTTTGGGCATTGGCAGGGGGATGTTTAGGGACGGCGGGTGTATGTGAGTTTACAAATGTTCATGCCGTGCCGTAACTGGAGGAGAGGCTCCCTTTGACTTAGAATTTAAGCTAGATGACGGGAAAATATTTACGTTTAAATGTTTCATTTCCCCAGCATTGAAACCCCTATTTCTGATGCTAAGCAACAGATTACTGAATTGAAGGACATTAGCCCGTGCACCCCGACTTTATGCCTTTGAGATCGCGTCCCGTTACTGATTGGTGGACCTTTAAGGCTCCTTTAAACAAACGAACGAAAAAAAGGGCTCCCTTAGTAGTATTAGCAGCCAGAGCGACCTAGCAGATTTCACTTACTCAGGGCAAGGGGGCTTGTGCCGCTGCGTGTTCCTGCAGGTGCCAGGAGACCACCCCGGTTCATGGCTGCACGAAGATGAGAGCTGGTGTCACTTCATCCGTTTTTAGGGTGTGCTTGATTCTGAGCTCCGGTGTCCTTTGCTATTTCTGTTTCTAGATGGACAGAAAGTCCATCTGTGGCCCTGCCCGTCGGTTTATGAGGTGCATGGGACTTAAGGTTGTTTAACCTCCTCTCCCCTTTTGTCCCTGCCCTGCCTGCTTGTAATTTCAACAGCCATGCCCCAGCTGCCCGTGAGCTACGTGGCAGAAAGAACCTGATGCTAAATGACTAGTGGGCAGACCCGAACTGCTTCTCAAACTCTGAAATACAAATATCGATCATTAAGCTGAAATCAGAACAAGCCCTTTCAGCTCAAGGGATTTTTCTTTTTCTTTCTACAAAGCTTAAAACGTCTGCAAAGAAAAACTTAAAGCGCGGTCTTAGCTGTAAGCCTGGTCTTGCTGAAATCAGCAGTCTCCAAAGAGTTAAAAATATAGCTGGTAAGAGGAGATTTTGTCTTAAAAGCAGTACTGTGAATCATTAGCTATCCCGGAGGTCCGCTCCCTTTGGAATTGAGGCTTGCTGTCTTCCTAAATCCCAAATGAAGAATCACCTGCTCCAAACCCACATTAAATTGTTGCACTCTTGTGTTGTTTCAGACTTATGGATGAGCTCCCAGGTTCAGTGACGGAATGGGATTCTTCTGGAAGCGACTGTAGTAAGTGTGCTTGCAGTATGTACCCTGTAGCTCTTTTAGTCTGTTGCAAACAAATCCTGAAATGTCTTAGTCTCTTTGGGAGAAGTGGTATAAAAGTAAAAGTAACACGAATTTAGCAAAGCCTTCAATTTAAAGTCTTAAACGTGATCGCTAAGTTTTGCGCCCTAAGGTAGATTCCTTCGCCGGGCCTGAGGCCGTGCAGTATTACCAGGCTCTTCTGGTCTTGGGGCAAACTACAGCGTGCACGCAGAAGCCATCCTCGAATCAGCCCCTTGAAATCCGGCCTGCGTGAACCACTCCTACGCCGTCGGACAGCAGGATTCAGCCGGCAGTATCTGCATCGAGCTGTCAGCGCAGCAGATATGTAACACTGCCTGTTAGATTGTATGTCACGCTCGTTAATGCAGGGTGCGGTTTAATTGAACTAGTATTTCTGACTTCAGCGGGACTGGATCGGGCCCTTCATGTACTAGCTGGTTAGATTTTCAGCATTTTTAGCTCAAAGGCTGGTTTACTGCAAGGGGAGAAGGTAAATTTCTGGATGCTGTCGAATGCTGGTCACTCTGCAATGAACGATTCTTGATGCTTACTGATGCAGGATACTTACCGCTTTTATTGCAGGAACTCTCTTTTCCTGCTGCTTTCCCACATTATTCCATAAACAAGTGCTAAGCAGGTGATACACAGACACTCAACCCTGGTGTGTGGTTGTACAGAAATCTGGATCAGTCTCATCTGTGATGTGTGCCGTAGAGTGACATAGGGGATCTTAGCCATATGTAAGCCGAGGCGTTAGGAAGCAGTGACTATCTTAAAAACAGAAGTAGTTGTTAGTATGGAAATAGTAAGCAACTGTCTACAAAAGGTTTACGGCTTAGTATTGAGCATTTGAAAAAGCAAGCGAATGGACGATTTGTCTTGTCGTATGTTTCTTCCTTCACTGAAATACAAAAGTAACCCAGGGAAAACCGCGAGCTTCCTTCGAAGGTCAGCATCTATTTTCGATTTATTCGCTTATTTTCGTAACACTTCTGTATTTGAATTATTGGAATGAATCATCTATTACATAAAATGTATTCATGATGTGTGTACATATTTAGTAAATCTTTACTTCTGGGATTTTACCAGATGCTAATGTCTGGTGTAGTACTCTAGTTTTAGGACACACTTGGGTCTTCAACTGAAAGAAAAGTTTGATCCCCCCATATGTTTTTTCCTAATAGCGTTATTTCTGCCCATTCAGTGGTTTCCCTGTGTCTAGAACCCCTCGATAATGACAGCAAAATAATCCTGCTGTTAGACTGTTTTAGGATGTAATCCCACAACCAACGTTTGGCCAAGGATTAGAAGTACAAAAAAAAAAAAGTTGCTTTTTTCCAAAGCATTCGAAGTATAATATCTATGCAGATTGAAATAGTGTTGTTGAGAGTAGTTAAATATTTAAAGGGATATTGTGATCTGTCAAACAGAAAACACTTCTATTTTAAACAGAACTATCCATATTTGTCAATAAAGGATTTTGATTACCTTTTATACTTGGGATAGCTTTTGGTACTCTACAGATTAGTGCGTGTGCATACCTGGACATAGCGCTTAAGGGGTAGCTTGTTTATCCAAGCCTATCTTTTCCTTTTTTAATCTCGAAAAAGACAAGATATTGTCAGCTCTGCGTTTTGAGCGGGTCTGCAGCTGGAAATTGTGTCATCGTGTTTGGCAGCGTAGGATTGGCATCCGTTTTAGAATTAAATTCTTTCTGAAGTTGTAGGTCTATGTCAAGAAAATTGACGTTAAAATATGCTCCACAGGTGAAATAGCCAAGTATTTGGCGTGTGTTTACGGCTTGGCTTATGATGAGAAGCCGAAGTATCAAGTGCTCAAGAAAATCCTGCTGGACGGACTAGAGGCGAGTAGAACTCGCTACGACGGCCCTCTGGAATTTTCCGCTGCAGCACGCACGCGAAATCACTGTGCCACCCAAGCGTCAAAAGTAAGACAGTTCTGGGATTATTTCTGACGTCTCCTGCTCGATTGTTGCCTTTTCTTTTGTAGAAGAGGAAATAGTTTAAGATCTCAAAATGAGACTGACACAGCAGTTCTTTTGCCTTAAATACACCATGTTTGTTAATTCCTGTTTCCCCCGGCTGTGCTAAAAAGTGGGATGTCAGCCCTTGAGGAGGAAGAGCTGTCATGAGTCCTTTTGACCTACAGCCTCTCACTTCAAAGCGGTAGGTCTGTGGAGAATGATTTACTTTCAGGATAATGGGGAAGTCAAGGACTTTGTTCGCTAACATCTTGAAGACGAGCCTGAATGCCAGGTTTTTCCTTCGTTCCAGATTAAAAGCAAAGTTACCTTTATTAGCGAAAGCATTTAATTCATTTTCTCGCTTTCAAGCCACTCTTTGTCATTTGCCTCTCTACTCCTGCCGCCACTAATGTGGAGGAGGCATTATTCTGGGATTTTACCACGTTACTGGTATGCAGCGCTATGTGATGCGCTAACGCAGAATTTTAAAACTGACAGCTACCGTGTTGTATTTTCCTTTCGTACTTTTAAGTCCGGAACTATACAGTTAATAAAACCATGTTTTAATAAGTGGAGATTGAGGTAATTGGCAGTCGCACTGGACTTGCCGTGAAATGTCAGTCCCGTCGTACCTCTGCCTCCAAACTCCCCGTATGCACGAGCCCCGTTTCTGTCCCTGATGCGTGTGCAATACGGCAGGGTCAGGGTAGCATTCATTTTTAATATTCCTGGTGAACTTTGGACCATCACAAGTGTACGTGAGCCAAGAATGCAGGATGCAAACTAATGTGACTGATAGGCTGCTAGATGAATGGTGATTCAAGTATCAGTGCACAGATGGTTCTGATTTGCTGAGTTTTGTAGCTGCTGCAACTGAAGACATAAAATATCCTTCTAGTCATAAATTAGCTCTTTGGAAGCAAAACCTTGGCACCAGAGCTTTACAACCTTCAATTAGTAGGGAAAGAAGTATTTGAATGACTGTGGTATTGACATCTGTAGGCCTGCATAGTAATCATTCCTAATAGAAGAGAATATCTGTTTGAGGGGGTTTTGCATGGCTAATTAACCACCAGTGAGAATATGTAATTTTTTCATGATCTCCTGATTGTCACCTTTCTCTCATGATACAATTACATTTTATTGTAGCAAGTGCCTCACAAACCAATTGTCAGCACTATTTACGTACTATGGAAGGCAGAACAAAAGTTCAGGTTTAATAAAAAGGCGCTGGGGTTTGATCTTGGTAATTACAGATACTTATTTTAGCAATTTTATTGACTTTTCTGGTTTTATCACTTTTTTCTTTTAATAAAACCAAAAGCTATTTCAGTGACAGTATTTCTCTTGCTATGGTGGTGACCACTCCGTCCTCACTAATTTGAGAAGCGTGTTTTTTTTTTTTTTTTTTTAAAGTTTGTCCTGTTTCCTGAACTTCATTGAAATATCAGGTGGCTGTTAACTGATCTCCAGTTGATCTCTGGAGAAAAATCGAAGAAGAATCTTTGATTTCTTAAGAGTCAGATATTGAAGAGTAAATCTATTTTCTTCTTAGCGCCTGGCCTAAGACTTGACAGTATACTGGCATAAAAGATGATCCTGAACTTCCAGGCTGTAAAAGCTGCTGTAGCACTTGCTATGTGCAAGTTCACAAGCCCACTGAAAAATCCATGGATGAGGAATGTCAGTTACCGCCACTCGCGTGCTGTAGGACTGAGCAGAATCGGTTTTGATGGCCCGGACCAAGCTCGCAGGGAGAGCGTGTCTGCCTATTACGACGCCTCGGCAGCTGTCGCCGCTTTTGCAGAGAAGCGCTGTGTTGAGCGTCTTGCTGCTTGGAGCAGGAGGAATGCTAGCGCTGCTCCGGCGATCGCCCGCTTTTAAGTACGTTTCTTCAGGCAGTTCCGCTGCTTACGTGCGCAAGTTCCCTGTAACATGCACTGCAAAACGGCTGCAGAAAGGGAATTTCTAGGGTTATTCAAAGGCCTTAAGGAGCACTTAAATACGAGTAGAGCGAGCAGGTAGCTGAACTTTCTCGAAGCCTATCGCTATTTTCAGACAATCGGATTTTTCAGTCTGTGGTTAGTGGCTGTGGAGGATATCCGAGGCCTGGTGCACTTTGGTGCCGCAGGCCTGACAAAGTGTTCGATGACAGGCAGGCACTTCCCACTGCATCTCTTCACGGCCCTGTCTGTAGTTAGCCCAGGTCTGACTCTTTTCATCTCGGCCCTCTGCATTCCCTTTCCACCTCTCCTTTTATTCACCAAACACTTCTCGCATTAAAGAGGCAACCTAAGAACAGTGGGAGCCACTACAAACAATCCAGTCTCCTCACTTCTTGCTTATGAGCAGAATCTGACTCCAGCTGACCCGTCTGATTCCACCCGTACCAGTTTGGTACACAGGAAGGCGGTGATCTTGGGCTAATTCCCTTCTGAAGACCGGTAAATGCCCGTAAGTACCAGCGAGGGGATCCCATAACACCAGCACCTTGAAGACGATGGGAAGTGGAGTTGCTACAGAATATGAATTTTAGGCTGCAGCTCCCTCGATAGTACACGAATCTAATCTCCAGCTGACATAAAAAGCACAACAGTGGCTACATCCTGGTTCCTCGTTTCAATTCCACACCAAACGGAAGTGATCAAATATTAATTGCGTTAGTTCGCACATTTGTTTCCCGCAGTTTTTGGCACTGGATAAATATTTCCAGCTTTTTCACCTACAGTGAAAGTGCTAGCATTAGGGCCAAATGAAGTACGGTAAGGCCAGCTGAGTACTTGCTAGATTTCGCAGACTTCATATTTAAAAAAAAAAAAAAACAAAAACAAAACCCACTACATCAATACCAACCTGTAATTTTTATTAGTGTGGGATACGGTAATTTTGGTCCCCAAACAAATGCTTTCACGAGCGTGGCAAGTCCGGGTTTGAAAGCGGTGTACTCACTCCAGGTGCGTATTCGCCGTGAAGGCCCCAGAGCCGGCTGGCAGCGAGGCTAGCGGTTCGTGCGTGACGCAGAGGAAACAGCTTGGGCCCCTGCGTTCAGGTAACTGTCAGCGCGGCACTGGGCCCCACCTGTGTAACCAGCTCCGTTTCTCAGGGCTAGCGGCGGGGTTTTGTCCTGGGGCAGACTGTTTGAAACGAGCCCGAGTGGTGACTCGGAACAGATACGCCTTTCCGTTTCTAAACGCTAATAATCTTCGCAAGGCAGAACTACGGATTATTTTCTTAAAAGGTGTTTTGGATTAAACAATATATGAAGCGCCTCCTGGCACTCTGAAGGGTATTTACGTTGTGCAGTCTTTATCTCCTGTATGTATTTAATTTGCAGTACGAAAAAGCAGCCCGTTATTTCTTCTTTAGCGGCTATGTTCAGATACAGCTGCTGCACAGAGGACCATACGCAAACATTACAGCGACAGAGTTATTAGTGTGCCAGAAGTACCAAAGGCATGTGGCATGCAGCCTGTGTTTTGGCTACATTTGTCTTCCAAGTTACAAAAGCCAAAACCAGACATCATTCGATACCGAGTGCTTAGAGCAGCACTGGGGAAAACTTGCATTAACTCATGCAACTCTTCCCGTCTAGTCCCCATTTCCATTTTAAAAGACTGTAAAAGAACGTTAGGCTTGACTCTCAAATTAGATTACCCGAGTCAGAAGACTCAGTGATTATCTTATGTTAGAGAGTTTTGCATTTGACTCAATCCAGTGATAGGAAATGTATTCAGCTCTACTTGTTAATGAAGCAAGCGGTGACTTACTGGCATCGTTCCCAATAAAGGTTATTAGTGAACGTTTTGAAATGTACGACTCGAGCTTATTTTATAGCGTGCTTCCCAAATACAGCATAGCTCTAACTTTGTACTGTTTGAAGACGACGTCTGTTGATAATTAAAATGCTGAAAACAATTCCTTTGAGAAAGATGAAAGCTGACTCTCGTTCTGTGTTCTTGGTACTGAAGACAGAACGTTTTTCTCTTTGAAATACTGACTCTCTTTTTTACTGTACAAAATCGTTCACTGTACATCAACAGGTTTGCTTACCGAAGCCTGTGCCAAAACCAGTTCAGCAGAAGCTAAAAAAGATGGAAGGTGAAGAATACATCTGTCAAAACAAAGCCTGTACTGGGGTAACAGGCAAACAACTCCAGGATGAAGAAAAGCCAAGTAAACGAAACAGGATGTTTCACCCAACAGAGCCTCAGCAGGTGAGGATTTGGGCACTGCGGGAATGCACGGTATCTCCTGGGCGCGTGTCTGCTCCGTTAGCTCAGTGTCCGCTTTTTGGGGTGGGCAAGGGAGAAAAGTGCCTGAAAAAAGCCAGGAACTATGTCAGAAGCTCCAGCAGTTGGCATGTGCTTGGTGGCTTGGCTCACGCCGAACGGAGAACTCGAGAGTTTCTTGGAAGCCCAGGGAGTCAGTGCAAGCAGGGCGCTCTCCTTTCCTGTCTCAAACCTGACAGGTCCAAGTATCAAACGGTGCCTGTGATAATTCGGAATGTTACCGAATTCTTTCCAGCGTATGGAATTACTGTCTGTACATCAGGAGGGTCACTCGCCGAAGCCAGTGCAACAGAAGCAAAACCAATTGAAAGCGGAAGACCGTAACTGCCTGAGCAGGCCCCGTGCTCGGGTAACACGTCCGCAATTCCAGGCCGAAGAGAAGCCAATTAAATCTTACACTACGATTCAGGAGCCGGACCACCCGCAAAAGGTGAGGTTTGTGGTGTTACCTTAGAACACTCACGGCATGCTGTGAAAGACAGATCCACTTGTCTAAAAACAAGAGTTTAAAAAAAACAACAAAACCAACAAACCCCACAGCACCACAAAGCAAGCCTAAACTAAACGTCTGTAAACTAGATGTTTGCCACAAACACTGCAGGTTTGTGTGTAGTTGCTTGGTCATACTATTAGCGAACTACCACTCCCGGTTTTTCTGTGGTTGGGTAGTAAAGCAGTGCACCAAGTACTGCAGCAGCATGCGGATAAGTGTTGGGAAATGACAGTCTCCCTTTGTGGATCCTCTCGTTTTCTCGCTAGAAACTTACTTCGGTAGACTCCTTTTCTACACGGTGGACAACCTCATGGTACTCTTATTTAAGTGCTCAAATTCTGACTTTTTAATCTGAGCATTTTAGTAGTTAACTAACTCAACTCAAATATTATCGGCAATTACTGCATAAAAGGGTTGAATGAATGTAGTCAAGTCTTACTCTTCAACCGTACATGAAAAAAATTGATGACAAAAAAATCATCGAGGTTTTAGTAAAAATAATGCAGAATAAAGCGCATCTTGGTAATCATACCGTGCTCCTTTCCTCTGGAGCTTAAGTACATTTTAACAAAGAGACTCTATCCAGTTTGTTTCTTTCACACAGAAAAATAACTTGTTAAGTGAGGACAACTTCTAACAAGCACAAAAATACAACTTTAAAAGATAGCTTTATTATTAATCCAAAACTCTTTGCTTCAAGCAGTCTGCTGATCACTGCCTGGAGACTCCGGTACAAGCTAGGAGAGTGAAGCAGAAAAAGCACAGCTGTACCTGAGAGCATCAGGCAGTAAAGTGGTGAGCAGAACACTTTCTGGAGATGTTTTGGCTGAGAGCAAGGTAGACAGATCCTGAAAAGCCTCTGGAGTCCTGACACAACAGCGACTCAAAGTAACAAATACGGTTTTGTAATACGAAGGTAGTCCAGTGCTAGCTCCTAGTCCTCAACTGTAAAATTTAAAAAGTAGTAGGAAATCTCTCCCCCCAAATCTCCTCCCTCCTCTATGTTTTGTGTAAAAGCTACTGCAGTCCTAAGAAAGAAGTAGCACCACACTGAGGTTCCCAACATGACACAGGGGGAAAAAAAGAAAAAAAAAAAAGAGCCGGTGTAACTTCCCGTTTAATTGAAGAGCAAGCACACAGTATGGATCGTAGATCTTGACACTGGAGAGTAGCTGGGGGATGTGTGTTTCCTTCCTTTTTGAGGGAGGAAGGAAAAGTGCATTTTTACAGAAATGGGACTAATCGCTGGTCTAGCATTTAGCTGTAGTTGCATTTTGATTTAGCCTTTCTAAAGGAGAAGCTGCTGTTCCAATGTGATTAGTAATGCTGCATCTATGTAGAGTAGTTCTGTGGTACTCACTGAGTATTATGCATAATAAGGGAGAGTTAAAACGGATGTCAGATAATGTTTAAGATACTCAAATGAGAAACTGGAGAAGGAAAAAAAAAAAAGGCAGGATTGTATTAGTATCATTTTGCAGACTTCCTCTTCATTCTTTTCACATAATTAAGGTGATTGGTAAAGGAAAGCTATACGGGAACTCTTGGAGCACTCTGAGGTTATGAAAATTCAGGAGGATTCTTCAGGCACAAAGGGGGAAAAGAGACCATGGTTCATGCAGGAACTAGAGTGGCGAGAGGCTGTCAAGCGTTCCCCAGAGAGCAATTCCAAACGCTTCCGTTGGGCAACTGCCTGGAGCAGTTAACTGCAGGCACCTCACTCTAACTTAGCGACCGAGCTGGGCTGGCCGCCCTGCCGCCAGCACCGGGAGGCCAAGGGCGCTTTCTCCCCGCTTTCCTTTCTCCCCGCTTTCTCTTCCGGGGGGAGTACGCTCAGAAAACCATCACTTAGCTGGGAGAAGGAAGGGACGAGCGGGTCTGCTTCGCTGCTGGAAAAGCAGCTACGGTTTGGGTATACAGCAAACGGGGAAACATTCCTGTGCTGACAAGAAGGGTAGGATGCTTGTGAGAAACGGGACAGCAGACAACTGGGAAAAGAGAATGAGGAATTAACATCCAGAAAAGGATACGGATGCAGCAAAAAGCAGATGAGCTGATCCTTGATGTTGGACATAATAGTATCTTTCTCTTAGCTGGCACCCGTGTTTCATTAAAAGAAATGGACACGGCCATCTCGAGAGAGGAGTAAAGCAGGAAGACGGGAAATTTCTCTTAAGACAAATACAATTTTGATTATGAAGTTTTACCACGAAAATATCAACCCTAGCAATGTAGTTAAGTGGGATGTGTTGCTAAACAATAACATCTTGCCAATGGGATCATGGAAAGGAAGCCAAAGGTGGAAATTTTTCTAAAGGACAGCAGAAAATATGGTCAGGTCTGAGATATGTGAGAAACAGGATCATGGTTGTGCAGGAATTCCTTGCAGAGACAGAGATCGAAAAGGTAAGCTAAGGATGACACTGCTTCACAGACCTAACACACCCCCCCACACCCCCACCGCGAGCGTATTTGTGCTATTTACGATAAATCGGGAGAGCTTTCGCTTCACTAGGAAGTGCAAAAACTTACTTACACAAGTTAAACCGGCAAATTAAACTGCAGAGTAACGTCTAGAGTGTCCAGGCTAAAACTTTATTAGCAGGAACACTCTAAAGACTCAATCTATTTTTTGGAAACTAGTGAAAGATATAGAAGAGTTTCAGCTGGTTGACCGCAGTAATAAACACAGAGTATGTCTCCTTAGAAGGTGTTTAATCATACCCAGTGTTACACACTAAAGAGCCAATATGCTTCCATACTTGCCAATTGCAGAGTTAAGACTTTGTAAGAACTGGATTGTTTGCTCTAGGATAACTTAAATACCTAGATGGCATCTTTGTTTTTCTGATTCACATCTCACTTAGGCAATACTGAGTCCATTATGACATTTTCCCCCCTGCAGAAAGACACGGCAAGAGAATTCCCTCCATTCGACCCCCAAGCAATATTCTCAGAATGCAAAAAGAAACGCGATCAGCTCTTCACTATGGATCATCCGGTACCGTTGCAGGGAACCGGCTCTGACGTCGCTAGTCCTTCCCTATCTCCGACACTTCGGTTTGCACTTACTGATGAAACGTACCACTACAGCATAGCTATACTTGTACTTCTGCTACTAATATCGCTTTCCTTGTATTTTCTTTGATGCCACTGCTTCAGTGCCTTCGGTGCAAGTGCAGCGGTGTTCCCATCACCCAGTTCTTTCTCCAAGTTTCTTCGTTGAAGATCTCAGCGTCAGTGGCTGGGAAAAGATTTTTTTTTTTTTTTTAAATAATACTGTCAATACATATCTTTTATAGGCAAGTTCACTTAAGTTTTCCAAGTCTGCACCAAACTATTTGTACAAGGCTGTTTTGTGTTACAAACGTTGGGATTCTTTTGGGGTTTCTTTTTTTGAAGCTGGACCTTTGCTGCAACTACATAAAAAGTTACCATGAAACACACCGTGGCACAGTATGTAATTACTCTATCACAAGTATGTTGATAACCGCTGCGTAGCCATCTTTATACTGTTTCAGAAAACCTCGAGTTAAATGCTGATGGATTAAATGCCTGGGAATTTAAAGTTTTCTGCTCTTGATTCCAATGTGTGAAGGGTAGCCACAAATGCTATTCTACAGCCAACTTTGTTAGAGGTTTTGCCTTTATCTAAGCTACCACACGCTATTCCGTTCAATTGCTCGTTTTCATTACATTTCCTTACCTTATTACAATACGGACATTCACCAAAGATGACATTAAAACTCTGTCTGCTAGAAGGAAGACCTTGTAGCCACTGCAACACAAGTAAGTGGATCAAAAGTCACATTTCTTGCATATCAAATTTAAGAACGATCTATTTGCAGGGGCTTTTCCAGAGTTCATTTGATCAACGTCTGAGCCGGTGCATGTCTGTATAACCACCGTGTTCCCATCCACGGGGAGCTTATTTACGACTTGTGGGTTAGACGCCAAGAGGAAGCACAGTGACTGCTGTAGCACTCCTTAAAGGACTTTGCTTCCTCGGAAATTTAAGTGGGCAACACTTATTTTCTGGAATCTGTGAGTTAATGAGCAAGTCTGTCCCAGTAATTACTTTACCTCATAGAGGCAAGCCTGGTGAAAAGGTTGTCCGCATCGGGGCTCATCGCACACTTGATCCGGAGTGGTGCCGTCGAGTCGATAGGCATAGCAGATTCCACAGTCCTTAGCAAAATCCTTAGAACACAACGTATTTTAGCTTACAGGACAACCGCGAGGAAGGAACGGGGCCGGTAACACAGAAAACACGGTCATCTCTCCCTTTCCTTTTGCACTTTTTGTTACTTGGAAGTAGGAAGTATTTTTGCCTTCAGTAGATGTGTTCGTGCCATTATGGTATAAAGAGTGAGCTTAGTTGCCAGGCCCTATGGTACCCTCTCACCGAATGTCACCTAGTTTGACAAGCATTGTCATACTCTCGGGCCCCACCGGTTCTTTTTTGTTAAACACACCGACGTGCCAGCGCATTTGGACATTAGCGACAAGCCCTCACAGGCAGAGCCTAATGTAAAAATTTCACAAGTGAAAGCAAAGCTCGTAATCCAGCGTTAGAGCATTGTCAAAAATTAATTCCGAGTTTGTTTGAAAGGCACCAGTATTTAGACGGCCCCTTGTCCCCTCTAAGCAGCTCTACCTAATTAGAACTTAAGTCATCAACATCCATAACAGAATGTTTGGATTTTCCACATCTCATTAGCTACTCTGGAACTTCCTCTTTCCCTTTTAATAGCGTAGCCTGTTATTAATCGCCTTACTGCGATGAAGGCCACAGGAAAGTGTGCACCTCTAATCAAAGGTTAACAAGCTCTGACAATTGTTGCTTGAAGTTCAGAAGTCCTTATGACAATATATTAATCCAATTACTTCTCCGCTAAGTCTCTTATTTTTGCTGGCAGTTACAAAGTGACCACTTACATTTTACTTCTTGAGAAATAACAACTGATCATTAACAAAAAGCAACTTACACTTTTTTCTAACACAGCACGAGATGGAAAATCAATTTCTAAGAGGTCTTTCAAGTTTTGTAATAAACTGATCTCTGGATCCCTGCAGGTGGGAGAGAGGGAGAAGAAAAGTCACCGCTAGGAACGGCAAATGCCGTTTCCGGTCCAAGCCTGTATTGTTCAAGATGCTTACCATAAGTGCATATTGGTGTTCAGCTTCATTCTCAAAGGGTTAACCGCTGCAAACAAGGCACATAAATAATTACATCGTCTTCAGGATCCCCTCGGCTCCCCCGCCCCATCTGACCTCTCTTACTTCGGCACTGAAGGGCAAGGCACGGGTCAGGGGTTTTTAATTATTTAAGATACGTAAAGCAAAGACTGCTCTTAGTTTGTAGTTGTGGGAGTTCTTTACGCTAATATTTAAAATACCGTGCTGTTGAAGATGTGATTGTAGTCACCTTAAAACGTTGGTGAAAAGCTGTGGGGCACAGAGTCGAAGACTGAAATATTTCCAAACGCTATTGGGATATACATAGTACATTTTTACAGTTTTTTGAATAACAATATTAAAATATAAACACGACTGGGTAATTGTCTGTAGGATGCAGGGTTCCCTCTAAACCGTGCCAGGCAAGCACTGGAAAAAAGCAAAGTTCACCCCAGGAGCCTGACGTAGCTTACGCTGGCGCCTGCTCACCAGAGATCAGATTCTAGAAGAGGAGCAAACGGTTGAGCAAATGCATCTGCTGCCTTACCGTGATCTGCTCCAAGAAAACAACACTCGGGGAGCATGTTTGGATGCCGAGGATCTACCTCTATGTTCACCGAGACGTTGTTCCCTGCAGCGAGAAAGCGAGTAAGTCATAGGGGAAGCTTTTCCTTGCAGTCAAGTATTTGACAAGGGAAACGTCAACCTTTTTTCAAAAGCAGTTTTAAGTTGCTTCATTCAGGCTGGTTTTCATTACTGCAAATAATACAAAAGTTGGTAAGCATCCAAATGAATTGTACAAAATATCAGCCTGTATTAAATATTTAAGTTTCGATGGACTGTAATTAGAGCAACTGATTAAACAAAACTGCACTTCTTATAGACTAGACTTAACATTAACACTTGGACTTGATTCTGGATAATCAAACCCAAGCTCGATGACATAATCCATTCGAAATCTTAGTGAAAACGTAAAGGTAGTAGAGTCATTGTTAGTAATTCCTCATCACCTTTTACAGTCAAAAAGGCAATATTAAGCAGTAAAAGTCAGTCCCCTCCGCAGCATATTCCTGGACACAGCAGATCATCTTCTTCCACAAGATGCCCCATCATCCTCGTAAGGCCTGCTATCCGTAAGGGGTAAGCAGCTCACAAATATTCTGGATCCCAGTTAAAAACCTCACAGCAAATTCCCTTCTACGTAAAAACAGGTGAAACCCAACATTTTTTGAAAGTAACGTTTTTTGTAACTGTTAGGCTTACCCTCCTTGATGAAACTGGAATGAATGAAATCAAAGCGTAGTCATAACGGAAGATTGCCCGCGACCGACGCCAAAGGGCTCCAGGCCTCGCGCTGCCCTCCCCTGAGCTAACGCGAGGCGCTTTTTGAGGCTTTTCTTGCCTTTTCGCTGGTCCGTGTCACAGTACAGCAGAACCAAGGTAAAGCCACCCTGACTGCACACGCGCTCAAAAAAGCTGCCGTCCGCCCCGTGTCGTTTGACCCGGATGCAGAACTTTCCCTGTCCCTCCCTCCCTCCACCCTGGATGAAGGGGCAGCCTCAGCACCCCACCAGCTCCTTCCTCACCCCGCAGGCAATCTGTCTTTCCAGAGGGCTCGGGGACAACTTGGGTCTACTCTGGCCCACTGTGCCTTCTCAGCTTTCTATGATATGCCGTTGGTGTTTTGGATTGCAGCTAAAAATCAGAACTCTTCTTCCAAAGGTAACATCCCGCCCCCCGTGTTTCTAATGCCCGACAGCGGCAAGTTTCTCCTTGGCAATTACAAGACTCCTTATCCTATATATATATATATTAAGACCTTAAAATGCCAGGCATCAGCATATGAATTAAGGCACAGTTAACACTGTAAGCCTCTAATTTCCCCTCTTCTCTTCTTTCTGTGTCCTTTCCACTTGCCTCTTTTACTCCCCTTTTCTGCTTTTGACTGCACTCTAATATTCCTTTCGCTCTTCCAGGACAGGATCAATCTAAAGCAATAGTCTGTTAAAAACAATGGGGAACTTGTGAACAAGAAAAGGGCTGCATCTAAGCTGACTTTTTTTTTTTTTTTTTTTAAACAAATACAGATTTTTCTAGAGTTATCATGCAAGTCCTCAGATTCTGACAGTTACATGTTCAGAATTTACAAATACACTGTATTTTCCTGCAGAAACTATCCTTTTATGTAACCCCATAAAGTTGCAGTTAATATCCTAAACAGGCTCCCTATTCCATGGAAGGTGGGGGTTTTTTTAATACACAAAGTAAGAGAGTGGCATCTTGCTGGTTTGAAGCGCTACCTTTCATTTTCCTAACTCGAACAAGCACCGCCTGATTAGATAAGCAAAGCAAAACAGCCCCCCCGAGTTTTACTCCTCAAGCCCACTGTATTCCTTCCAATCTTTTCGTACCTATTGCAATTCTTCTTGCCGTAGCGCTCCGTGTGGGATTTTCTGGCTCGAGCACCCACGTCTTCCCATCAATTTCATCCATGGCATCCCAGAATTCTTTCAGCGATTCTAACGCCGCCAGGAACTGATTATAAATGTCTCCTAAGGAGTTCTGCAAGAAAAGAAGACATTTAAACAAAATTTAGATAGTTTCCACCTACAGCCAAATAGAATATTTAAAAACCAAACGGTGGGTAATTTATCTAGTACGTATCCAGTTGTATCACAGTAGCATAAAACATTGACCCTCACAGTTTTTTTTTAGTTGAAACAAGTAAAGAATAGCTGTGTCCTGCGTACAAAAAAGTTCTCGAATCCTGGTAGCGCTAACACGTTGTGATATACGTACATCAGCCCTGGATTTGGTAGTGTTTTATACTCCTTTTCAGAAAACTTTTCTGAAAACCGGTGACAACTATTAATTTGCATTGTAGCTTGCAACAGAGCGCTGTAAAATTAAAGTAAAAATCATCATTATCTACTATTAAACTTCTAACGTTCTGATATGTTGTCCCTACTTCGGCTGAGCAACACGGCAGCAGAACCAAATATAAATCCACAGAAATGCCTACATAACTAAAGTAGCTTTTTTTTTTTTTTTTTAAAAGACTCTAGGAAATATAGCCTAGCAATGTCATAATTATCTCAAAATCAAGCAGTATAAAAACAGGTACTTAACATTAGATTTCAAGCCATGTAAATACAGCAAGAGAAGGGGGAACCGTCTAATAATCAGAGGATTACACTCGAGGGATTTCAGTATTTGAGCGTGGATTAGATGGAATCAGAAACATCTTTCCTTATATAGGACAATATACAGAAAAGCAATGCAAAAGAAGTCTTTTTAAAATCATCGGTGAGCACGACAGCAACTATTTCTACAGGGAAAGGCTTCTTCAAGTAGAGAAAACACTTGGCCGTCAAGCTAAAGCCTTTCCAAACGCAGCTGCCCGGAGGGCACAAAACTTGAGTTTAGGGAACCGAAGAGCGCGGGAGGAGGAAAGAGAGGAGCTCTGTCCGGAGTAGTGCCCCATTTGGGTTTTGAGCCTGACGGGACCGGTGGAGGAACTGGGGAGCGTCATGCACGGACCAGCCGGAGAACAAGGAGCCGTCAGAGGGCGGCTTCGTGGGGAGAGGTGACGCCACGACAGGAAAAAAGTGGAGGTGCCAAGGAACTGGACAAAGGCGGCAGCGAAGGGAGATCAAGGGCCGCGGGGAAGCATTTTGGAGACGGACTCTTCCCAGATAACTTCTTTTTCCTTAATTGTTTGGTAGCAGGAAACTAAGAGGAGAAAAAGAGGAATCATTTGGGAGCACCAAAGGGTGTTTTGAAATCGTTTAGGCAGAACACAGCGGACACTATTGAATGCATGAGTAAAAAGCAGGAAGGATAGGAGGGAACTGACAGGACTTCTTCAATTCGGATAAAGAGATGGAAAAGTACGTCCTGAAAACCAAGAGAGATGTCAGAAGGGCCAGATTTCCACTATCTTTTGGCCGAGGAACAAGTTCTCGGGGTCAAAAAGAAAAAAGCAAATGAAACGTTCAGTTCTTAAAGCGGTATTTTTCTATAAATAACACAAAATACACACGGAATGGTTTCCTTTAATCTTTAGTAATTATGTTCTTCCTTTTGCACCTGGACAAAAGGAAGCAAATTATAGGAACATTCTCAGATGAAGAAATATGATTTTTTATAAGTCATAAGTTTTTATGTTTTATGCATACATATTTTAGAAACGGTGTAGCTTAGAAATAAAATGCTACATTTTTTCCTGCTGTTATTAAATTATATTAAAGTAGGAAAGCACTTAAGCAGAAAAGTGTGAATACTGCCAATCTCAAAATGTAACGCTTATTATCTTTAAAAGCATTTTGTTACTTTTATAATACCTGAAGTGATATAATAGTGTCAGTCACTTAACCACATCTTAGAGTATAATATCTTCATCTTAAGTACTATTATTTCCAGTATTTTAATAATTTTCACACAGTCCTGAAATGTGATCTTTTGTGCTCTGATGACACTTAAATTAATAGCATAATTTTCTGGTACTTGCAACAGTTGCTTTCCATTTTGATTTTTTACATTTTTCTATATCACATACAGATAAATCCTCTAATAATCATTTTTATCTTTATCTTCCGGGAATTCAAAGGGTTTCACTAGAAAAAAGAAACATCAAGGGATTATAACCCACAGATAAGTTTTAAAATCCAATTAATTTTAATACTAATTGTAATTTTTCAATGATGTTCCTTAAAAAGGTAGTTAAATCTTTTTTTTTAATGCACTGTTCATTTGATCTTATTTGCATGCTTCATTGATGTTGCCAGCTGTCTCCTGCTATATACGTAAATGCATCTATAGCTATTTAAATACACCGCACGCTTGTCATGCAAACCATGAAAACTGTAAGATTCCTTTTTATTTGATTAACCGACTAATGTTTGGTGATTGCCCAACACTTTTAGAAAAGACTGCTACCATGCNCATGCTTTTTTTTTTTTTTTTTTTGTCTACGCTCTGGCAAGATAGTCGCTGTCAAACAGCAGAAACTCTTTGTTTCTTGGCCGCCTTTGTACAAACGCGTTACAATTTGTGTGAAGTACGTCAAATATTCTTTGGGAAAGACGACGTGCGTAATTCAGGATATCGCCACTGCCTGCCCTGACTCTAAAAACCGCCAGCAAAGCCAAACCGGTTGCTCCATCCTCCGTACCTGTTAGGTTTCCACGCTCATCAGGCAAACGAGCTATGATAAAAACGAAGAACATTGTGGCAGCGTAATAATCTTTCACAACAACTTAAAACAAAAGGAAGGTATTTTTAACGTACAATGGAAGCCTTGCATTTTATTTCTAACGACTGAGGATAGGGACATCAGCTGCCCACAGGAGTAGGAATGACTAGCTAGCTGGGGTAAGGAAATCCTCGCGCTAGAAGAGTCAAAAGCCTTACCGCAGTTTTTTGCAGAAGCAGCTATCACAGTCTTCTCCAACTTAATCACGTACTACTTTTCTCTTTTTACCCCCCGCCATGGGATCGCTGGCACCTGTTGCGCTGGCTGGGAGGTGATCCCTCCGCAGCTGCGCTCCCGGGTCCCCAGGCTGGCCGGGCGTTAGGAAAGCGGGTGCAGAAGGCGCTAGCCAGGGCGCGTTCCGAGCACGCGCTTCTGCCCAGACCTTCTCAAGTAAAGCGGCCAGAGCTGGGACAAAGGAGTTTCTAAGGTGAGGAATGGACAGTCCGACATTGGACAAGGTCAAAAAAAATATTTTACTGCTTTAGACTAGCAAAACAGTGTAAGAGGAGATGCCGTTACGGACTCCTATTGTCCACACTACGGTAGCCGTGCAAGACACCTAGCGCTAGGGCAGCTGAAGGACCCACCAAACGTGGCCTCACACAAAAGCAGCAGCTGGAGCCGGCTGCTTCTCCATTACAGCACCGAGGTCCTGGGAAAGCCTTACAGTCCCAGGATGCCTCCTTACTTTCAAGGTGGGAGCTTGGCAAGTTTTATGCTGCATGATTTAACGATCCCGTTCCCTTCAGCTCTCTATCATGACCACCACAGCAACTGAGCAGCCCAAAACCATTATTGAGTTTATCATCAAAATGCATTTTCAGATTAGGGGGCCTCATTCTGAGTTCTCACATGGAAAAACAAGAGACTGAGAAAACAGTTTGGAATACTCAGCTCAAGATCCCTTCAGCTGGCTTTAAGAGGCCAGTTTTTATTAGAGCATCACCTCCCGAGACCAGTCATAGCTTTAAACACTCAACACTTCTCCGGCCTTTTCAAATTCCAAGTTGTGAGTGTAGAAAACAAAGAACACAATTAGCGACGACTTGTGAAAAGGCCCTGTAAGTGACTCTCGGCACAGTTTTCTCCCTCAGCAAAGCATTCAGCCTCAAAGTCCTAGTTATTCAAGGCTCTTCAAGGCAAAAATCTGATTTATGCTGTTACAAGCTATACCCACACAGTCCTTTGGACTGAACAGCAATTTAACGTTAATGTGGAGGGCCACAATTCTGTGCTCTTAACTTCTGAAAAACAGATGTTTGTAGAGACTGGGCTAAATTGGTTATTTTACCGGAAAACAGACACGTAAACATGAAAACGTTGATGACTGCCCAGCAGTTTTAGAGAACTTTGACCCAAACGTTACCTGTGTGCTATCAGACTGTCCGTATCCTCCGTTCATTTCAACAACTGGTAGGAGACGAAGCACGCACTTCGGTCAGTGAAAATCAGATATTCCAGACCTACCTGTTTCTGAGGGGAACATGCCTTCTCTTCTACCAGGAAAAAGTCTTGTGTAGCTTTGCAAGGTTTTTGTTTCCGTTTCTACCCTCTGCACTCTCATCTCTATCTCACCACTGGTAGCTTCTCCTGCCAATTCTTTCCTTCTTTTTTAACTTTATTCCAATTCAAACACCTTCCCAAGTGTACCCTTACTGCCCATAAACCGTTTCCTTCAATTAAAGGAATAAGAAAGAATGGGAAAAAAGTCACTCTGCTCTTGGTTTTTATTTCTAGAGCTATAGAGGCTGGGAAGAATAAAAAGTCAGTCTTGAGTCTGTGCCTGCCACAAAATCCATGAAGCCTTTCGATAACTTTTAAGAAGTGCTAGCTGCCTATATGGCTATTCTGCCAAATTTCAAACACCTGCTCCAAATTCTGGATGAACTAAACATTAATCAAATGGTAGTAAGAATGTTCTAATTAAGGTACATACAGAACAAGTTATTAAAATTTATTTTTCAAAAAAGATTAAAATGTGATCTTTATTCTGATTTCTTTTTTTTTGCTAAAATTCTTCCTAGCACAAAATTTGCTTATCTGAGATTAAAACAATGGCAAAGCCTCCTAATGGAAAAGGTAAAGTAGCCTAAACTGTAGGTGCTGTTACCTGCTTGCCCTTCAAGAATTCATAGACAGAGTACAGTTTAATAAAGTGAACAGTTGTCGGATGGAAAAGGGATCACCTGTATCACCTAAATAATTTCTTATTCTTTAGACTTGTTTGGAAACTCACTATTTCTCACAAACAGTAGTTTCACAGTTTCCCCCTCCTTAGCACAAATCAAACTGAGAGCCAGCACTCTGAAATCTTTATAAAGTGTCTTGTCAACCATCTCCATTTTTTCCATTTACAGATGCATATAAAGCTGGTGTCTGTGAAGCTCCTTTGCTAAGAAAAAGCGCAACTACGATGCATTTCCCTGGGTTTTCATCAAAATAACCAAAGAATAATCTCATTCATAGCACTATACCTTGTGAATCTTGTATTACTGTTTCATTGTTGGCTGGCTGCATGGCCTCATTAGTCATTAATTTCCACTCCCATGACCTTCATGTAGCCAGCCAGGTGGGCAGTGGGCAGTATAGAAACAATACCCTGAGGTGAGGGCAGCAGAATATAGACGCACCGAAACAGCAGAACCATGCTTACAGCGTATGCGAAAATGCGGAGCCAGCACATTTATCTGGTTATTTAGAAAAAGAATATAACTGAAAGAAGTAGATGTTCTTGCACTTGTCATTGAGAAGCACTCTGCATTTATTTGGCACTTGTAACAGTAGCAGCAGCAGCATTGCCCTTGGTGCTGATTTCTTACTACTCTAAAATGTCTCCTCTGAGCCAGAATACACTGGCTGTTGCTGATCATGCTGTGAGACACCTGCACTGGCTACTAGGCTTGTCATGACGCACAAAACCCTACCATCTTCAGCTTGACATTGTGCAAGTTATAATTATTCATCCAAATGAATATGTCAGAGCAGCAGCAGCAGACCTCTCATCAGAGCAAAAGAAAAATACATCAAAACATTATCAACCCAGCAGGAAGACAGGGACCATAAGGAAAATTACCCATTTTTAATATGGATGCCATAAAGCCATGTCTATTATTATACGGGG
>VZTL01071053.1:0-14672 GCA_013400535.1 Scopus umbretta | reverse complement strand
AGGAAAGAAAAAAACCAGCCACCCAACAACCCCTCAAGTTTAAAGTCCATGAGCACTGAAAAGAACCTGAAATAGGCAACAGCACACACAGCGGGGTGGGGGGAAAAAAACAACACAAAAATCAATTACCTGAAATCCATTTATATTTCCTTTCATAGGAGTTGATATTCTAATAGTGCAATTGCATAGTTTTAATTAAACCTTGTCAGTTTTTACATTAAAGACGACCAACAAATATTCAAATTTGAGACCTATCAGTATCAAAACTTCAGGGTATTTTACTACAAAATAGGTAAACTGTGTTCTTTTTCCCTCTTAGGAACCAAAATTTTCAACCACTTGAAGACCTGCTAAATTCTGCTACCAGTGGCATTTCAACATTATCTAAGCTTAACCCTTATTTTACCACGGCACGAAGACTGCAATGATTTCCATGCATTTTGAAAATAAACACAATTTGCACAATTACCACACCCATTTTTTTTTTCCCAGAAGCATTAGGCTCACGTCACCCACACGGGCAAGGTCAATTTTCAAAAAAGACTGTACAACTAAAGCGTTTCTACCAGCACAATGCATAGGCTGCTGGTATTTGGTTCCGTGTTATAGCAGGCAATCTGCAGCTAGAATTCGTACCTCATGATTTCAAAACAGGGTCTTCAGTGACATAGAAACATCTATTGTTTGTGTTTTCAAAGAGCCCATAGGTAATTCTAACTGTGAAAAGAGTTTAAGATCTTGAGCATTAGAATGTCATATTTTTAACATATATTTAAGTGCCAATATTAATAGATTTGCTCCCATCTTTAACTTGTCAAAGAAGGCTGCATCATATTATGTTTTTCAAGAAGGCTTTATTAAAACAAAATTCCAGCTAGTAGCTTTAAAATTTCTAACAGTAAACACAGAGAAGCAATGCCTTTTAAGGATATTTGAAATGGTGTTAATTTGAGGCAACATAAATAGCAAGACTGTAAAATTAATGAAATACTATTAAAAGGATCTATAAAGTTTGAGGTTAGAAACATACTTGAAATTCTGCCTGCAGAGTATGGAATCCTGTATAATTTAAGGGAAAACCAGTATCAGTTTAAGTTGTTGCAAACCATACCAGAGAATCAAAACCTAAAACTACATGTGAAACTAAGTATATTTTTCATCTGCAACGGTCCATTCCTGCAGTCATTTCCTCAAGCTCTCCTATTAGAGGTTCGGAGGTGACACACAGAACCTCGAGCTTTGCAGTCAAAATAATACACCCGTCTTAAAATCATTCTGATGCAACCTTTCAGCCATGTTCTCTGTGTAAATTTAGTACCTAAAAGACAGGCTTTATTGATGGGTAGAATCCTCACGAGAGGCAGCTTTATGGAATGCAACCACTTATGTAAAATCTATTTTCCTGAATTCAATGAAATTAAACATCAACTATTTTCTAGAGATAATTCAAATTAACTTACATCTAAGTGGTCACATTTAAATCCATTTCATCAAGTACACATGTTCCATTAAGGAAGAGATACATGAAATAATGCAAGAGACTAAAAAAAAAAGACAATGGCTCTTGGTTCTTTATATTAACAGTACCAGTTAAACTATGAAATCAGAATTCTATTAAGTACTTTCCTGTGCTCTTCTGATTGCAACTGAGGAAGTTTTATTATGTTATGAAAACTATACGGGATAATAAATGGGGGGACCACCTTTTTTTAATGTCTGCCAACTTGAGAGGGTGCTGCTTTTCTATAGGACAAATGTTTCTCATGCATATATTTTCCCAATATCATTTCTAAAGATATTTCAGCAGTATGAACAGCAGAAGAAAAAAACCAGCCAATATGAGTGCAAAGCATACGACATGCAAGGCATATCTACATGGCAAGGAAAGCATTTAAAACATTATCATAAGGAATATGGAGTTCAGTATTGTTACATTTACATAAGCATGTATAAAAGTAAAATGCACACAGGAAGCTGGAGTTAGAAAATAAAGTCCAATCCCTCATTACCACCTATGTATTGTATACGTATCTTGGTTATTAAAAAAGATGCATAGTACAGCAGTTTACCTGTGGCATCCAAGAAACAGCAAACTGAACAGGAAAATCCACAAGGCAATCCGGTGGTTCTGTTGGATACTGAGGGAGGGAAAGAAAATACAGTTTTTTCTTTTTTTTTTTTTTTTAAGTGATTTAAAGTCAGACTGATACTCAGCTGCCAAATTTAATAACAAAATATGAGCACTTCAAGCATCTTGAGAACTTGGCTTTAAGAGGAAACAGTACGTAAAGCATTTTCAGAAATAGTTATGAAAGTTAGTTACCATTTAAAGACAAAATCTACATGTAGACAGTTTTTATATATCAGTTTTTAGTAAAGGCAGGAGAATCACAGTTTTCACAGGTGCATTAAGAAAGAACTTGAGATAAAACCCATCAAATAATTAAAAAAAAATAATGCTCCTCAATTACCTGTACCAGATAGGAAATTAAAAAAAAACCAAAACAAAACAAAACCCCAACCTTTTTATGAGTCAGGAACTAATTTTCATTTAAACTAGAATATTTGCTCTGATTGGCCACATTTTTTTTGAAACTGACAGTAAGCAGAGTAAGTACATGGCTAGTTAGAAAGAGATGAATGAACGTACACCCCCAAATTAAAACTCCCCCGCCCCAAATTAAAAGGTATCAGTGAGGAAAAGAAAAAATGGCTGTATTAAGAAAACCGAAGAAGCTATAAAAGGCTTGATAACTCCAGAAATAACCACTGACTATTCATTACACTAGTAAATCTATTGCTGTTCAGCATCCAGTATGAAATCGGGGGGGGGGGACACACCGGTATTTTCTGAAAAATAAAGTAGCAAAGGAAAGAAACATCTAATTACAAATAAATTGTGTCCTTTCTAAGAGCGCCTATCCAAAACTGTATTCACCCGAGAAGTTGCCTCCTTTAGTCCCATGCAACCTTTCAAATTCTACCAGTGATGTACACAGTTTTCTCCAAATTCTATTAGTATTGCATCAACTGCCGCCACAAAACGTTAACAGAGAAGCTTATCTGGGGAGACATATGAAAAAAAAGGTCCCAGCTTCCTCACAGAATTAAAGAGAGTTAAGACAAAGAGGGAAGGTTAGCTGTGCTGCTTCCCAGCACCATTCTCCATCCAAAGTAAACCTCCAGACGTAGACAGTGACCTTACTTACCAGACACTGGGCAATCGATTTATCAGAATTTTCAAAATGTGTCGCTAGTTTATGTAAAATGTAATTCTACGGTAATTGGTTTCCAATTGTCCTGTACGGCGAAGAGCAAAAAAGAGACCTAGCTTCCCTAGAGCATCCATTCTCCATTGCTTTGATTTTCGTAATAATCTAGTGGATTTAGGGGTATCACAGAAATTTGTTTAAACTTGCTTTTTTAATTTGCCTTCATTTGTGGTTTCTCTTAGGTATCCACCTTCTGAAAACAACTCCTACAACTTGAATATCTTGTGCTTTACCATTTTACCAAATTGGCGGCAGACAAGTTAAAGACGAGTGACAGAGCAAGAGAAGCAAAACAAGTTATTTGGACGGGAGGCAGTTGCAACTTAGAAACGTATAGCCACAAAAGCTGTTACAGTTTCTTTTACTGTAGCGTTACTGTTCTTGTGTTGTAGGCATCGAAGCGTCAGAGTTTTTGTATTGTAGGTGTTATTTTTCATGAAATACTTCGATGCTTGCATAGAAATAAACTTGTTTTCAACGTATAAAAGTACGCCCAGAACAAACTAAGAACAATTTTTCCATAGGATTGGTTTTAGGGCTACCTCATTTAAATCCCAGCAGCAGTAGCCAATTATGTGTTTACTTAGCCAATTATGTGTTTACTTTCTTGGGAAGTAAATTCATTTTATGCACTCTTTTGTAGGGTGCCTTTGAACAAATGCTTGCAAACAGATTCTAACTTTGTATTACTTAAAAAAAAAAAACAAAAAAACAAAAACCAACCACCAAACCTAAAAACCCTGGAGCATTTTTTCCCTGCATTTTTAGTCAAATTTTCTTTCAGAGCACAATATTGTGCTGTGCACCAGATAATTGCCAAGAACTATGCAGCGATGATTCTGTACACATGTACATTATGTTTTTAGACCTTGCAGAGTGAAATCCAATCTAAAATAAGGTGAGTGATTCCCCAGGAGATAGTATTTTTAAATACTAAACCAGAGCATATCAATGTTATCACGTATTATTACAATTACATTCAAATATATATGTCAGAAATCATCCCATTATTCTTTCGAACAATTTAAACAATTATTAAACAAAATATTTAGATTGTATTTTTGAGCATGCAGCTAACTATCTAGAAGAAGTATTTTCATAACCCTTGCCAAATCTTTCAGATAATTACCAAAGCATCTTGATTACTACATGGTGTGCAAATTCTTGCAGTGGCCTATTTGAATTCTTGGGATCTGAAATGGCAAGCACCCCACCCACTTCTCATGGATAACAAAATGAAATCTGATAAATAAAGCCCAATGTATTTGGTTTTATACTTGCAAAGATGCATGCTTTGCTTTCAGAAAAACTCTGTAGTCATTTATTTAAATTGTGGATGGATAAAGATTTCTGGACTAGGCATTTTCAACCAAATACATGGGAAAACTAGTTCACAACATGGAATCTGAGCATTAAACAATATATCCTTTTCTGAGGTTTAAGCCTGATCATTTACAAAAGTCAAAATTGTGTAGCACATGAGTTGGCTAACATACCTAACCATAATACAACCATTCTCAATTCTTCCAGGTTTAAGTTGATCGCCCCAAGTTTCCTAGACACTTTACAAACGCAGTTTATAGAGAGCAAGTGTTTTGAAAGGACAGTTCCTAACAGAAAACACATTAAGGCAAGGACAACAGGTGGAAACATTTGACAGCACGTTAAGGAAAAGTCCTCAAAACACATCCAAATGACAGCAAAGGAATAGTTAGGGTATTATCTCAATACACATGATAACCTTATGTAAAAGAATTTCCTAAATCACTTATTGAAGAGTTTCTTCTTGAAAACATTGTCGGCAGGCTTCTATAAACTCATTTCACTGTATGGCATCCATGAGGGTAAGGCTGAACAAACCCATCTGCCAGAATACAGACAAGAGCCAGCAATATATGCTGGGCAGGAGAGCTCACATACTAACCTTAATCAAAGAAACAGCATAACAAAAATAAGCATACTTTTATTAGAACAGGTTATAAAAAGAAATCCCTTCAAAAAAAAATACTTCAGCAAAGTCTTTTAAAATGTATTAGATATGTACATGAAGGAAAATCAAATCCCCTTGTCACCAAAACCACGTTTCACATATAAATTTTCTCTTGTGGCAAGTTTAAATGCCAGACATGGTTTAAAAAGGACAGCAATTGATCCTTCGTCATAACAATCACTTGAAAAGAAAAAGAAAGGAAAGACTGATGATTACTTGTTACAACAGACAAGCTGGATAATCTAGTCTCTTTATTACACTGTGTCCTTAGTTGTTAGATGGTGCTTTCTTCTGCTACTAGGAGTCTCAACTTCAGATACTTTATTACTATAAAGATAATACACAAGTTTTGACAAGACCAGAAAACGGTAATCTTGATTCCCCTTACAGTACAGTGATCAGTTAAGGGTAAACAGAACCAGCCAACGCATAAGTGTAACAGTGTTTGACCATGGCAGCTGCTTGGTATAAATGGGTATTGGACTGGATTTTTTTTTTTTCTGCACTTTTATACCTCCAAATAGTTAAAATACTTTACCTCAGTCACCATAATATCAAGAAAAAGCTTAGGGGCAACAGGCTGCACTTAATTTCTCGTGTCATACTAAGTATGGGATAGCAGTTCCCTTATAAACAATGACAATACAGTCTGGTTACTCTCCTCGCACGTTAAATAGACCATAATTGTACTTCCTGATATATTTTTCCATCAATGTACTTAATAACAGACTGACTAGCTAATTAATCATGCATTCGTTTCTCTGTACATGTAGGATAGTTTTACTCTCTTTTTAAAATCCACTTCAGCAACCTCAATTCCCAAACAGTGCTTTTTCTACAGGCTCCCTTTTTCTCTCTAAAGGTAAAATCAGCTTGTTTTCTGTAAAACTAAAGAACTGGTATTTAAAGGAATATAGGATGTCTGTGAAGGTGAAATTTCATCTTACAATACCGTGTCCACTCCTCATCCCTTCAAGATTATTACTCCAGATGATGGACCAAGGATAGTCCCAAAAAACAACATTTAGGTGCTTTTGGATCCACTTTTTCCCCTAGACTGATTTTCTGAAGGCAACCGCTATTACCAATTGTCACCATACAGCTCGGATAGTCATTGTTTCTGATAAGAGATTTATGCCTTGAAAATAAGAAATTCTATGAAGAAACATTGCCATTTGAGTTCAGTGCTAGGTACCAGGAAGAATTAAAATTTTTCTCCTTCCGCACATGCCATGGGTTTGCTTTGCAGGCGCTGTCAAAATCAGCCAATTATTTAGTCTGAAAACAAATAATTTTTTAACCTAAGGAACTCACTTCTGCAGTCAGTTTTTCATGAATCTTTATATCTACAGCTTTACCAGTAAGACTTGCTAAAGAAGCAACCCAACATTCTCTCTTACATGCGTGGTCTCTGGATGGAGCGATAATGAATGAAAGCCGCCCGGGTGCTTTTGTCTGTAATACAGCAAACCAATTGCGATACCATGAAGTGTTTTTCCTGCGACGCACAGTTTCATATGAAAAGGTTCTTGCAGCTAACCATAATGCAATATTAATTTTAAATATAGTTGAAGTCTGAAAACTCTATATGAAAACATTTCTCAATCT
Source organism: Scopus umbretta (assembly GCA_013400535.1). Classification (NCBI taxonomy): domain Eukaryota; kingdom Metazoa; phylum Chordata; class Aves; order Pelecaniformes; family Scopidae; genus Scopus; species Scopus umbretta. The sequence continues at coordinate 7,802 of VZTL01071053.1, read as the reverse complement.
GCTCCCCCACAATTATCTTGCAGAACAGACAGACTAACAAACCAAACCGACTCTCTAAAATCCTTCTGAATTAAGAAAAATCTATTTATTTCAAGGTAGCCTTTAAAATATTTTCTCCCACATAAATTCACCTTGGCATTTAACTTCAGAGTGATGAGATGCTGTCGACCACAAGAGTCTTCAGCTTTTAGCCTGATTGTGGCAAGACCAGTATCCACATACGCGACTCTGAAAGAGAAAAGAAAGTTGAACAGCACTGTAAGAAGTACAGTTGGAAATGTCTGCGATACTCTTATTAGTCCGTTACAAATATTAAGCAGAGGAAGTCCTACGTGCCAACCATTTCTGCTGTTCTAGATTTACTGCTGTTAATATACCAGCCTACTGCTTAATGCAGTCATATATCTTTGGGTTATTTACAGTGTGTGTCAAGGCTCATGCTGTGGTCAGTGAGCACTGTGTTTCAGTTTTCCATCACTGGAACCTTTGACACACACAGCATGTTCCTGTCAGCCTCTACTTATGTACACATTAAACTTCCTGTCAAATCTTTGATCCATTTCTGCAGTTTCTTACTGTATGAGACTTTTATGCTCTTGATTTGCTTTTCTCTTCAATGAAGTTCTCTTTTATTATCAATACTATTATTGTGGAAAATTCCGTGGATATTGGTTCATATTCTGAAATTGATTTTCTGCAGAAAATACTACCCAAACAGGTAAAAAATGAGTTATTTATGATGATTTGCCTTCATTTCCTGACAGTTTTACACAGTATACATGCACCCAAGCAAATAGCAAGTACATACTGAATGTAAATAAGTTTTAAAACTTCTGACATAATCACTAGCTCGTTGCTTAAGATGTCACTGATTTGTGCTTCCCACAGCCATGAGGAGGAATACAATTGTAAAATACATTCTTCTCTAGAAATATGTTCTGCTGAGTAGCTTCAACAACTGCCAAAAAGGTTCAAACTTCTCCATATATTTACCACTGAACTGGGCAGGTGGACATTTTCGCATTTTTACTATGCCATTCTTGCGCAAAGATAAAAAGCAGTCCGAGATTATTGCTCAACTTATCACCTAGACTGATGGAAAGGCCTATCAGAGTTCAAAGAAAGCATCCACTTGCTGGCCTAAGTAACCTTTTTGTTTGTTTGTTTTAAACCGTTACATACTAGCCCAGTCACTTGAGCCCGCATGCTGGGAAGAATGGTTCTCTTTCAAGTGAAACTGGCAATGGAGTTGTAGAAGCCCGTACCAGAAAAAACAGACATACACCAAAGGGTGTGCACATTCCTAGGAAGGAAGTGAAAAGAAGAAAAGAAAGTTATCAACATAAATGCCATAGCCTCAATACGAGGGAACTGAAAAATAGAAATGGAAAAAACAGCAGTGGTAGCAAGTAGGGAAAGAGCTACATTATTTCATGTTTAATGCTGATTAACTTTAATGCAGTATTAAATAGTCCTACAGATTCCTGAGAGTATTTTGACATTCCTCCACAACAGTTGAAAGAAACACAAGTCTTGATAAAAGTGTAATTCAACTGTAGTCAATTAAATTTGGTTTATTTAGAAAGGATTAGAGCATTCTCCCTCTAATTGGAAAATATCATTACTCCCGCTTTGTTCCAACTTGATCTCAAAACTATATCACAAAGTTTCATAACGATAAGACACTACCCATATTCCCCCCCCTCCACCTACTGTTGCCTGGGGTGGGGAAATCCTAAACCAGCAGCTAAGGCACAGAATGGTTACTGCAATAAAATACACAGCAGTGGCCAAAACAAAGCACAACTGGTGCCTGCATCAGTGCACTGTGAGGTTAGACAGCAAGAGAACGGAAAAATGAAAGGACGCTGTCAAGGTGTTTAGGATTTAAAATTATCTGTTCTGACAGTCAGCCTGTTTGGCCCACTTCATTCTTGAAGTGCCAGAAAGGTATGGATTATTTTAGTTGAAAATCAAACATTTTTGCAGTTCCTTACTCTATATTGGGTAGGAGGGAACGAGATTAAAAAACTGTTTTTATTTCTTAGATCGCAATTGACATACATATCTTAAAATTTATTTCTGAAATCCTTAAGGGTTCAGTACTTTTACAATTAGTTTAACAACCTGACAGCTTCTAAAATAAACATATGTACACGTGTGCACCCACTTATATAGTTAAAATATAAATATATGCACACCATTATATAAAAAATATAGTGACAGTACAATGATGTTCAATCATATTTGTAAAGAACCTTCACATTTGGTTTTATTGACAGTATAATTCAGACAAACTTTAGCAAAATAATGCAAGCACTGGGAAAAGGTGCTAAGAACACCATTAACAGCTACCTATTTAATTATGTATAGAGGGTTACATCATAAAATGATTTTCAAGTTCTGTCTGTTGTTCAATTTTTAACATATTTTTAGTTTTAGAATCTATGTTTAAAGTATCTTTTAAAACTAGTTTAAAATGTGATTTTCACTGAACTTGGGAGATAACAGAAAAAAAAATTAAAAAAAAAACATAGATCATCACTGCTATGAAGCATCACTACAATCCAGACCAGTCTGGAAATTCTTATGACTTTAATTTTGACTTCAACGACTTGCTGCTAGTAGAAGAAAACTATTCATGCTAAGCAACACAAGACCTTTTAAGTATTATTCATTACAAACCACGTGCTTAGAGGTTTTCTAGTAAAACGTTCTCTTCCCTTTCAAACTTTTTCAGAAGCAGGAACACTAAGGAATAAAAAACTCCTCAGACAAGGGGCATACAGAGTTGAAGAATGCACAGCATGAAGATTCATAGCTAGCCTTCCTTCTTCTCAACCAAATGTAACAACAGTAAACTGCCTCCAGGGAATGAAGGAGGATTCAATCTTCCATTTAGGAAAGAAAAAAGGAACTCAGTAGCTTTGTGGCTACCTGTTCTGTAACATCAACTCCACCATTCTTTGGATAAGAAGAGATGAAAGGGTCAGTTCCGTAAGACTGCAGAAAGTTGGACAACGCTGTAAAAGTCACATGAACTTCTTCATATGATTATATAATCAAATAAGGAATTGTTTGCATAGATGACATTTCAGTTATGTAAACCTTCATTCCTCTGTAGGCTCCATCATTTTATCACATAAAGAAAAATGGAATAACCATAAAGATGGAAAGCCTCAGTTAAATTTCTGAAGTACTGTAATTCAGCGTAACACACAAAGGATTGAGAGCACATGACAAGGCAGGATTCCCTTGGAAATGGGGAAGGCAAGAGAAGATACTTCCTATGAAAAAACTTGCTAAGTATCAAGCAGAAATGCATTGAGTCTTGAGAGATCATGCCTCGCGCCATGGATGTAAGAGATACTAGCAACCTGTCTGAATCCACATGAGGGTGACAAGAGTCTTACAAATGTTTTGTAGTTGATAATTTACCTTCCCAAGACATTGTCATTGAGCCAACTAGCAAGATCATGAGATAGTATTAGAAGAGCCTTTCCTATAGGTTAATGCTACTACACATGTACTCTCTCCCACTTCAGCTGATTAGATTTGCACTGGTATTTTTGCATGTTCTTAAAATGAAGGAAGTATCCCCCTTTCAACTCCTCAGCTCTTAGGACAGCACTTAGTGTTGGAAATTTGGTACAATTTTATAACCTGTCAAACTGTGACTGTGTACAAGTATTTGAATATGAAAGCACATTCACCCTCCCCCACACCTAAATTAGGTAAAGAATCAAGCCTTCTGTGTCACAAGCCATGATACCTAATCACAGCAGCCTGCTCGTTTGCAATCCTCACAACTGTACTTCTGGTGGTTTAGGAGGAAAGAGGTTTAAGATCATTGCGATAATGTCTTCAATTTGTTTCTGAGAAACTTCACATTTTCCTGAGATAAAAGTCATTAGAACACAGTAAATTTGTGCCATACCTGAGAGCTTCTTAATTCACTTCAGAGGTAAAGGAACCATAGCCTATTGCTTTGATTCTCTTTCAAACAAAATATCCTTCAGTTTTTCAGTTGGATTTTGATGCAGTCTCCAGCATGACAGAAAACTCACTAGGGAAAGATAAATCTAGGGTTCAGAACAAGCCAGAATTTTTCTTAGAAAAGAACTGATAAATAAAGCTGGAGGCTTCTCAAGGTGTGAGCAGTGATTGATCCTTCATGCCAATACTAAATGCAGGCTTAGTTTTGTGCTGAAAGACCATGCCAGGATGGTTTTAATTAACATGCAAATATGTATCACCTGCAACTCAAAATCAGTCTAGGTTAAGAGGCCTTAATTCATCATATTGTTAAAAGCACACTGAAACTAGAGGTGTAACTTACTAATGTACTTCAGATCGCCTCTCTATTCTCCTTCCAACTCATAGTAAACTAGATATGATCCCCTATGTACAGCCTAGCCCTTTGATTAATGAGTGACTTCCCCAACCAAAAAACCCCAATCAAATAGAGACCTTATCTGTAACATAAGTCAGTCAAGAGGTGTATGTTTGCTGACTTACATGACTACACTGGACGAAAGCACGGCATAAGTTGTGTGTCTACAGGAAGACCATCTTTGCCTAGCAACCAGGCCCAATTCTGCCCTAGAAGCATGCTCTCTGATAAAACACTGATGTGGTTTTTAATAATAAACCACTGGGTGTTTTGTATGTACAGCAAGTCAGTGGAAATACCAGTTTCTGATGTCATCAGATCAGTATCTGAAATATCAGATAAGCTACTAAATTCTATTTTCAAAGTGTATTTTTAGTATATTTAGGTATATGCTATGTTTATATATCAAATTATAAGTATGGTACATTTTAGATATTTACATCTTTAAAGTATACTTACTGTATGGCAGTGTCTGTTTTGCTGGCATGTTTTTTTTGAAGGGGTTTAGTTTTGGTTTGGGTTTGTTTGGTTGGTTGTTTTTTTTTTTTTCATTTTAGGAGCGCAGGCATGATTAAAAATTTATTTTCCATGTGTTAAAAAATTTTAACTAATATTCTCAGACTTAAGTCTGAGAAATTTGAATAGAGTATGTCATCAGCTGGCACAACTACAGACTTAATAATGGAAATCCCCGAAAAAGCTTCAGCTGATTTAACAAGGATGTTTTAAATCTTTAAAGAAAAGTGGGCCTTCAAAGCACATTCCTGCTTCATGTTAATGACATGCCATTTATTTATATACAAATCAGGTGAGAAAACTCAACACTTATTCTTAAACCCAAGGCTTCTTTATCTCATTGAGCAAAATAAACACTTGTTAAAGTTTACTTCTACCTTAGTCTTGGATGGCAAGTTGATTTGTCTTGTTGAAAACCGCAAATGTAGACTTCTTTTGTTTTACTGAAACTAAAAAGTAGCTTCTCATTCCAAACTCTTCAACGTCCTACAAAATCTTCCCTCCTAACCTCTTGAAAGAAGGCACTGTGAGATTAACGGCACACTATTAAAGACAGCCTTCAAATATATTCCCTTAATGACTCCCTACACAGAAACAACTACTTTCTTCAACCCTATAGAGGTCTCCTGGAGGTTCTAGGGGAAAGGACAGAAAATCAGTCCATCCCAGGCTCCTGCTGGAGGAGTAAGAGACTCCGTATCAGAGAATTTGCCAGTGGTGGCACACGTGATGGCAGTTAAAACCTTTCAAGCAGAAGTCTGCAAAACAGGAAGCGTTGCAGATTTCTGAAAAATTTCCACATAGACCTTGCGTACTTGATCACAACTGTGTACTCCTTCAGGTTTCTATAGGAGGTATGAGAACAACTACCCTGTTTTCCTTTGTGGGAGGATGAAATTGAATTTACTCTATGAGCTCATCTGCGAGTATATGGGACTGTGAATAATATAATCTGTTTGCACTCATTCAAGACCCTAACGAGAAGGCAGCCAGAGGCAGCTATGTGTACGTTTCACTCCTCAGCAAAGTCAAATATCTTTTCCTAACGTGACATTCTTTCCCATGACATTAAACCAAGCATTTTAGTTGGGTGAAAAGATTCACTTCTAGTTCTCCTTCCCCCAGAAAATGACCTGAACTGTTACTTCTTGTTCCACAGATACTCAATTTATAGTACAGAATATACATGAAGGCATGTGTTTGGGTGCACTGAGTCTCCATCCTCAAGTGACACAGTTTATACTCTCCTTGTCCAGTAACCAACATTTTTCCCACTTGGAAATGCCCCCCCTGCTCCTCCAAACACGGTCTGCTTGCACAGTTTTTGGAGACTAAGAAATGCTTTTCGATAGCCTTCATCTCTGTTTGAGCCCATCTGGGTAGCAAAATAGATGTTTCATTTTACAGGTGTTGCAAAGAGCTGGCTGTTTTGAAGTTCTGGATTTACAGCTTTCCAAATTCTCCCCTCCACTCACATATTTTTTCTGTAGATTTACCTTTTTGTGGATTAACTGTGCAATTCCTTTGCCTAAGGAGATCCTTGTGCTATGAAGAGCAAGATAGAACTGTTCTTTAAAAATAATTATCCTAGCTCTAAAAAATGTGTGAGCTGCTTTTATGAAACATAAAGGTACAGGATGATCAACCACAGCACATGGGAATAGTCAAATAAAGCTGTACAAAGTAGGGAAAAGAAGGAAGAAAAAGAAGTACTAGGAAAGTTGTATTAAACCTGTTTACTATGCCAATAGTTTATAGGTCAAAGAAGAATTGATTTCTAAGTAGTAGCATCTCATCTTTCAGCTCAGTTATTTGAGACTGAAAATGTACGTTCAGCTGATACAGGTTTGTTGGGTTGTGGGTTTTGGGGGGTTTTTTTGGGGGGACAGGGGGGTGTTAGGGTTTTTTTTTGTTGGTTTTTTTTTGTGTTTTGTTTTGTTTTTAATTAAAAACAAAGCAGCAGACTTTTTAAAGCAAAAAAGTTTCCAAACAGGATAAATTAACAGAACAAATATATTTCGTGTGTTCAACTCGCAAATAAAAAAGAAGAACAGATATTCTAAAGATAATGTCTGTAAGAAATAAAACAAGCATACTTATTCCAGCCCAATATTTCTAGATCTCTGACAAGACAGGAGTAGTATTCTGGTGGCCGTGGTATATGCAGGTCTTGTGTATTCTTTAAAGCAATTTCCTGTTTAAAAGAACATTAAAAACATCATTGAGAAAGATTTCAATATTTTTGCATCTATTTAGTCATGTGATTTTTGCAATTCATTCAGAAATACTAAGCCTATGTAAAATTAACTGTACACTGCATTTGTTTTGTTATAGCCTCCAGCTAAAGCAGACAAAGAAGCTGTTTGTTAAATTACTTCAGATACTGGTAATGAAAACATCTGCAATTTAAAAAAAACCCCACAGATGTTGACAACATAGTCTTCAGATGCAAATATCAATTGTGCCTCTTTTTCAGCTAATAAATTTGAAGTCAAGCATCTTGACTGAAAGAACATTTCAAAAGAAGGTTCTATTAAGCCCACAGCTGTCTCCTGGGTTCCACAGCCACAAAAGACAACACACATATGAAATCCCCCATATTATTTTTAAGTATCTATATACAACTTTAAATAGCAAAAAAAAAAAATAAATCAAAAAATCAGTTTCTTGGTTTTAACATCATAGGATCCCAGAGAGTAATTTTGGGTACAGACACTCATCAAGTATGTCATAATGTCTCAAAAAGAAATTTTTATCAAAAAGAGAATGCCACGTTACAGAGAAAAACCAAACTAAACCGATATGTTCCACATTCGTGTTGTGCTACTTGTTCTTTAAAAGTGTACTTAAGTTAAAATTATGCTTACAGGACAAATAAATAAATAAATAAAAT
>VZTL01071050.1:0-16647 GCA_013400535.1 Scopus umbretta | reverse complement strand
ATTATTTCTGAGCAAGGTGGTAGTTTTAAATCAATATTGGTGTATATTCTTGATGAGTAGGATCAGTTTAGATTTTATTAGGGAGAAAGCTAAAATTATGAACTAAGGAGCACAACAGCCTAAAGCATTAGCAAGGTCGCTAGTAGGAGATAAATGTGGCTGTCCTGATGTAGTTGCTTGCCAAATGAATGAAATCCCTGTTCATAAGCTGATTTTGCATGTGTTCTATTCTTAATTTGCAGCAAATGTATTTGTCCTGAGGGTGAGAATTTCCTGGTTTGGTCCTAAAGAGAAGAATGTAGATGACAAACTTAAGATAGGAAGGCTGTCCTAGATAATGAAGTATACCCCAAGGAGAAGCTGGCCAATTGAATAAATAATTAGTATTCATATAATTGTAAAATGTATGTGGGTTTTCTGTAATGCAAGTTCTCCTTTATTTCTTTTTTTTCCCCTCCTTTCTTTTCAGGACTTGATTTTTATGGATATGTTAAACTAATAAACTTCGTTAGATTAAAGGTAGGTGTGCCATGTATTACTTAGGTAATCTGTCTCTGGAGAATGGGAAATCAAGATGTGCTTTCAATTTGCCTTTTTTTTTTAATAACTGTATGAAATGTGTTTATATTTCTATAAATAAGAAATCACAGGAATTTAAATACCTATTGGTTTATTTAGATGTGAAGTTGTTTTCATTTTAAATATGTTTAATGTGAGTCTGTTTCTAGAAGAGGATGTTCAACCTTGCAAAAAGCCCATGCTATCTAGCATCATGTTTTGTTAATTCATCTTGGCCTTTGACTCCACTGTCCTGCTCCAGTAATGGGTTCACTTCTCAATAACTGAAGCTTCTCAGTTCTCATATGCATGTTGGTGTAAAAGTGTCTTTCCTGGGGATGTGAGCTGGCCAGACCCCTACTGCACTGTTAGTGAGGACAACACCTGGTCCCTTAGGTCAGAGAACCTAAAATTAATCTCTGCTAAAATGATACTAGGATCGGGAAAGCTGATGGGAACCTGCAGTTTTAAGTTAGGCCTGAGTATATTGTATATTTTGTGACTTCAAAGTACATTTCTTTGGTTGTTCCCTAGAAGTTTAGGTTTTGACTTAATACTGTCTTATATAATTAAGCATTTTTTTACTTACTTTACTTCAAATCTTAAATCCTCAAATAGTTATTTAAGATAGAATTAGCTTATGCAGACTAAGTACAGAAACAGAAAAACTGAAGTCCAGAATCTGACTGCTCCTTTCCTGACAAAGCATTAACTGGCTGGATGCGAACAGAAGAGAATATAGCATTTCTGAAATATGTCCCTACAACACTGTTCGTGTAAAAACACTTGGCACGATTAGTGTCTTGGCTCTATTGATTAGTCCTATTGTAGGCTGTCTGACGGAGTCAAACACTTGAATAAACTTGGTTCCCGATAGCAGTGTAATCCTACAAGTATCCTTCAACGTCTATCAATCTGCTGTGCTTTATTTCTTGTATGGAATTCTTTGATCTTGTAGCTTCCTGGGCTTTGGGATCCAAACTAGCTCGTAGGTGTAGTTTTATGTTATTCTCTGGTCACCATGGTTGTAGTGTCAGTATGCTGAGGTGAGTACTTGTTGGAGCCAGGGATAGAAGCCCAAAGTTAATTTCTTCACTGTTCTTGCTAGTCATGCTTTAAAGCAGTATCTTCCTCAGCCTTTGCTATAAAGCTACTTTAATAATAACGCTGTTTAACTTAACGGGTGGAAGAACAGATCTTTGCCTTATTTTCTTGAATGAAATTGAAGAGCTGGTGTTTTCAAAGAAACTTAGCTTACATGCTTGTCTCCTCCTGTCTAGAAACCAACAGCAGCATATTTGAGTTCACTCAGTAGCCCACTGCCTTGGGAAGGAGAGGAATATTTGAAACCAGAGCTAGAAGATGATCCTCTACTTCAGTTTGGTAAATACATGTGTTCCAGTATGACTGTACTGTGTTGTGGGGTAAATGTGGATTTTGGCAGAGTTCCTGTCGTACAAAGCATAATCATTATTATTCAGTTGACTTAGGTACATGAGAAAGTTCATGTAATAGTTGAAGACACGATATTAAGTCACGCTCTGAAATTTTTACTACATGTTACATGTTGGTTTTTAATGGCTGAGATGTCCGTAGCCCTGTTCTATTATCTGCACTCGCTTATTTTAGATAGGACATTCAGAGTGGAGATGCTGTATGTAGTAATTAAGCAGGTTAAAGAGGCACTCCACCCAAGCTTCACTGGAAGATTTACGAAGCTTTTAAACATACTAAATGTAGGCATTTAAAATCAGATGCATTCATTCAAAAATATATGCTTTAAGTAAGGAGCAAGTAATTTGCTCCTTTAAAAATATCTTCATCTTTTATACAGGTTCTATTTTGGACCAGCATAAGAAACTACAGTTGCATAGAAGAGTTCTGCTTCTTTAGTGGTTCTAGCAATCAGTACAAAGAGCCTTAGTTTCTCTCTCATGACAGTTCATCAGGTGGTCTTGAGAGAATTCAGTTTAACTTTTGAACTTATTTTTGCTGTCCATGATCCTCCCACTCTCGTTCTGTTTTGCACTTGAGTATGCATCTTTTTTTCACCTAAACCATAAAGTGTTTAGAGCTTGTGGATGTTTTCTTCTCTGTACAGTCTAGAACGCAGTTTTGCCCTTTTCTAAGTGAGCCCTGCTGCATGATAGCAGAGAGAATGCCTGGCAGAAGACATGGTTGGTTACTTCAGGGATTTCAGGTTTCACTGTATCAGCTCCTGCCTAATGTGTGCTTTTAGCCTAAGCTATGGACTTTTGAGATGCTTTGAGGTGCCATTGGGAGTTGCTAAAGGGTTATGGGGGTGATCTGAACCTCTGAAATCTTATTAAGTATCTGTGCTTTGTTTTGATCCTATGGGCCAAATAATCTTCCACGATTAAAAGGAATAGATACATTTTTTTAAATTAAGTCTTTTACATGATAAGCTGGCAGTAACTTCTTACTATGTTCAAAAACACAGCAGCGCCTTTTTTTTTTTTTTAATCCACTGATATCTCTTGAAATCACCAGCTGAATTTAGGAAGAGGTGAATGGGACCTAGTGCTGAGTCTGGGTTTTGTTAGTTAAAAAGCAATGTTTAATCTAGATTCATTCTGCTTACACTGTTCTGAGTTTTGTGTCTTCGTAAATTTTATGAAAGCCCAAGGAATTGGTTTGAAAATTAAGAGTTACGGTCTAATTTTTAAGAAATTTTAAATTTATGTATCTTCTTACCTTTTACCATTACCAGCTCTTTTGGCATCAGAATAACATAACTGGAAAAATACAGGATAGGACTGCAATTAACTTAATTACAGTCTAAACCTAATGTCTCTCTTATGAATATCCCAATGCTGGTATTTAAGAAGCCTGAATTCTGGATTTATTTGCTTTGTTAACTTAGAGCTAGCTTCTAGCATGCTTGCTTCTAGCATACTTGCTTTTACTGAGAAGTATTGTGTTCTGCGGTTAGTTCTATCAAAGTCAGTGATGCTTCTTGTAAAACAGACTACTTTTACAAATCATCCAAGGACAGAAATAGCAACACTGGAAACATCATATGTTTATGAGCTATTGTGAAGCAACATGTGACTGGTAGGTGGTTTTTTTCCTTCCCCATTTCATCAGATATAGAAGATCTTTGTCAACCTGCAAATGTTTTGCCTTCTAATGGTTTAAATGATACCATGATGCTCCTTGAACAATTAAAATATGCAGAACACAGAGCAAGACTCGCAGAAGCAGCCTTGGCTAGAGCACAAGATGATCTTCAAAAAATGAAGTAAGTGAACTGAAGTTTTGGTTTTTTTTTTTATTTGATCTGGTTTAGGTGAGATGAGATGTTCATGTTTAAAGAGCAATAGAAATTAAAAGAAGTAGTAGAATGTAACTATGGAATAAAAGTTGTGACTTGTGTTGGGACTGTGGGTTTGACTTTTAACTTACAGGTGATCAGTAGATGATTAGTAAAAATGGTACAAAACATGCACAAACTGAAAAAGTAAAGTATGCTTTGGAAAGCTAAATAAGCACGTGGCCCAGAAACGTGTATTTTGCTTCAGACCACTCTTTGTTTTCCAGTTGCTTATCTGTTAGTCCTTTAGATAGGAATTTAAACATGGAAGTTTTACACGATGGAGAAGCGGGAGGTATTGTCAAATTAAATATGAGACTCTCGGCATTTTCAGAGATAGCTCCAAACAATTGTCAGTAGTAGACTCTACCTACAGTTCAGAGAAACCCTTAGTGAAATTAAAACCCCAACTTCCTAGCTATTTTTATTTTCAGTCTCAGGTGTGGGATCTGTTAGTAAGAACATTCAGTGCATCATAGTCAGGAATCAGGACATCCCTGTAGCTGTTCATGCTACTTCTAAATCTTGAGATCTTCAAAATATGGATTGATGATGCACATGGATAAAATGGGAATATGAACTTCTTTTTGGGTCACATAGGATTAAATCCTGTACAAAATGTCATTTCAAGAGCACACTGATTGGGCACTGAGGAACTGAAATTGTATTTAAGAGACTTGTAAGAATAATTCATGTTCTTTTGTGGAAAAGTAAAGCAACGAAAACCTTGTTTTGTAAAATATATTTGAGGGTTCATTGTATGTTAAGAGAGCACACACTTGATGTTATTAGTAAGTATACCAAAATAAATTGATGCATTCAAATCCTATCAGCTGTGAACAATTGCACATCTCAAAAATGAAGTTTTGTCTTCAGCTGGGTTTAACTTTTGCAAATTGTGCTTTATAGCATACAACACTTTTCTGATATCTGTGTACTTTATGCATTAATTTGTCATAAACAATAAGAAAGAATTTGTCACTGTACTTGGGAAACGGGTTTTTTGTGTGTCTTCTCGTCTTACTCTTGTTGCCTTCTTTTTCATTTGAAAGAATGAAAAACCTTTTCAGGTCATCAATTGCAATTTCTTTTCAGCTCTCTAAACTTCCATCAGGCTTACATAGATTTCTTTTTGAGGTTAGTATATCAAATTATCTGCTGTTGTAAAAGGGATCCTTTAATTTTTCTTTGTCAATGCAGGCTCTTCAATTCAGTAGGGATCGTCTGGCAGCAAAAATAGCCAGCGGTAGATCTGATGATGCAGCACAGTTTTTTAAATTGCAGACAGATGAACCAGAGACATTGTAGTAGTCTACGTGCTGTAATTCATAGCGATACTGATTCATGCTGGAGGTTACTCCATTGAAAGAGACAGATGTTTCCTTTCAGGTAAACTTGTGAGAAATAAAGAGAGCTTGGAAGTCTGATGTGGAGCAAGAATAGTGTACAGGACCTTAATCTACACTAACCTGTTTTTCTGGTGCTTTCTGTTATGGAAGTAGGTTTATACCGGTATTTAGCAGGCTGATTGGCTGACTTGTGGAGTAAAAAAAGCTAGATCCAGGAGCTTTCTCATGTTATACCTATCTACAGACACTTCTTGGGAGACTAAGTAACTTCTTTTCAGTTGCGACACTGCTGCATAGTGCAGGCCTTGCTCTCTTAACATGTGGAAAAAATATTTTAGGTTTTTTAATGACTACCTGTTCAGGATCAGCTCCCTAGAGATTGTTGTCTTCTGAGCCTGGGAAGAGTAGTATGAGGCGGCTCACTATTTGAGTATGAAATAGTTTTTATGGAAATGTTTTTCCAAGTTTGGTAGACTTAATAGACTTGTAGAATTAGGAGAATTGAAAGAGGTTCAAAGCAAGGTATAAAGGGCCTAGTGACCTTTTGTTTCCCCTCACAAATAGTAACAGTTCTATAAATCAGGTTACCTCTAGCATTTGATATAACTTAAGAGATTTAAGACCATGCTTTGTATATCCTGAGTTTTTTAATCTGTCCCCTGTTTAGGGATGATGGCTTTTGTTTTTACTTGTTATCTTTTTTTCTTAATTAAAAAGACAGGAGGGCAACTATGTCTCTTGAGTGTGGTACTTGTGTTGCATGCACAGGCTGGAGGAACTATTAGCTGAATCCATTTTAAATAATACTAAATGTAAAATCAGGTTTAAATCATACAATGTGCTAATTATACTTGAAATGTATGTGATAAAAATTGCAACTTACAAAAAAAAATAGATTCTATCATTTTGATTTTTATCTGAAAGTAAGGAAAATGCAAGCTGCTATGGTAAAGAGCAATATTCGAAATAAGATCCAGCCTTTACCTGTATGTCACCAAGTATTGGAAGTTTCTGCTATCTTTTGATAGCAATCTTTTGACACAAATTCCCTTCCACCTTCTTTTTCCTAGCCACACTAGTTAAGCAGAGAAGTGTTGGACACATCAGGACTGATACAGAATTTCTGGTTTTGTTGTTCTGTAAGGATGGTATTGGTACTGAGATGTTGCCTACAGCTTCTACACATTAAGTTCCTATTTAAGAAAGTATGACTACTGTTGAAGGTGAGCTTTGGCTGCTTTGGAGTGGTCTAGGATGCAAGTTTTGTTGATGTTGGACCATAGACCTTGGAGGAATATTGTGTGGCTGAAGTATGTTTGCTTTTTCACTTCATTGTGGGTATAGTATGAGCTGGTTGCTTGTCGGCTTTTAATTGTGCTTTCATGCTACAACTCTTGATTTGTGTATTGTTTTCAAAACTGCTTTGAGAAATGAGAACGTGTATTAGGAATGCAAGGCCACACAGGAATTAAAATAGGCAGCATGTGAATAAAAATGAAATTAAAATAAATTTAATTTTAAGATCTTACTGGTTTTCTACCCAAATGCTTCAGTTTTAAAGTACTTTCTTCAACCTTCCACTATTCATGCAGCGATGTATGATTTATAGTTCTTAAGTGCTGTTTGTTGTGTTGAGCCCATATCTGTGTTAAGTGGCTTAAAATGCACGTTGTCCCTCATAGTCTTGGACCACCATGGTACTAGCTTTTGTATTAGCAAGCACAAAATAAATAATTTCTTCTTAAAAACAGAAATGAAGTCAGAACATTTCACTGCTGATATTTGCTGGTTGAAAGCAGAAAGTAGTCATTGTGGGAGGGTGATGGATGGAGAATGGTGGTGCAGCAGCGTGGAGGAGCCGGCAGAGGGAGGTTGTGCACACTTAAATTGGGTTCCATTGTTGTAAAAGCCCTTGTGCAGTCTGGATTCCTTATCTCTTTCAAGCCCCTTCTTTCCCCACTACCCCCGCCTCCTTTTCATGGTCCCATAAACATGTCTCAAGGGTATATTTCAAATTGATTACAGACAATTTGCACAGGATTTTGTGATGAACACAGATGTCAGGAGCAGCTCGTCATCCAGCGCCATTGCAGACCTTCAGGAGGATGAGGATGGTGTTTACTTCAGCTCCTATGGGCATTATGGGATACACGAAGAGATGCTAAAGGTTAGAAAGTCATCTCAACTGCATCTTAGTAGGACTAAAGAGGAAAGGTGGAATGAAGTGGGCTGTGTGCCCATAAATATACTGCAGAGCAGCTGCATTTTTAACCCTTTCTATACATGATAGTTTTTTCCTAGGAGTTGGGTTGAGAGATCTTTTTCCAGTTTTACTTCCTTTATATAAATTCTTTTTGCTCTATGGGAAGCATTAGGAACATAAAATCATATACTCTACGGATATGCTTGAAGACATATTACAATATCTATACCACAACCTTACCTTGCCAAAAGCAACCTTTTCCTGGGTGCTTAAAAGGTAAAAGATAAAACATGGTACAGACAGTGCATATTTTTCTTTAGGTTATGTTTTCCTAACAATTGAAGTTTGTCAGGCAAAACCACTTCTCAGATATTGTGGTTTCCTATTGCATTAGGTAAACAGAAATTGTTGGTATTTGTGCACAGTTCAGTATATTGATAACAAGAAATTGAACAGCTGGAAAAATTGTATGCTCCTTTTATATGATGAAGATAAAATAATTAGGGCTTAAAACTCTTCAAAGGCAAACCTGTGTATGCCCTTTTAAGTTCATACAAAAAGAACCCACAACAAACACAGAACACACGATTTCTAATTGACATGAAAATCAAAATCTCTTAATGCTTCCTTTCAGAGAAAGTATCATAGTTATGAAAGTCATAAACAGTTCTATCATTTTAAGACAGCGATAAATAAAATTCCTGCCTAATGTAGAGATAGAATATGGAGTTTTGAAGCGACTTTGTCCATACAGGTAGCATATAAAGTTTTCTGCTTTGTATATAATTTAGTAGCCCCAATGTAGAAATACACATGAATCTGTCTTAAGAATAGTATAAGCATGAGATTAAGGGGGTGGGGGGAGGAGCGGATTTTACAGAAGCACAGAGATGTCTGCAGAGGTAGAAGAATGTTTTCTGAAATGTATAGTCTAGAGAAACATTTAAAGTCTTGAAAATAAATAATAATGATAGAAGTTTGGTATTGGTGCTGTATATATTGGTGCTATTTGAGATGTTATGGGCTATAGGATGAGGAAGCCTTTTTGTTTGCTAATGTAGTTTATAATAATTCTGTATCTCTACACAAGAAGATTGGTGCAAAATCATATGGTATTGGTTTCAGAGAATGTTTGGCAGAATGCTTTTAAGACAACTTTTGACTTTCCTAGACATAGGAAAGCAATTGACTTTTATCACATGCATTGAAATTTTTTCCTGTATGCTAGACATTCACATTGTTTTGGGTTTTTTTGGCGTGTCTGCCTTACAAATACAGTGGCTTGCCACATTAACATTTTTAAGAAAGGCGTTTTGCTGTCTGAATTTTAAGTCTGTTTCTGATACTGTTCAGTTTTGAAACCTTTTTTTCCCTTATGCCTGGTAGTGGTCGGATGAAGTTTCAGTTTGGTTTTTGGTGTTTTGTTTTTTTTTTTCTGCAAATACTTCAGAGATGGTGGAAGAGTGTTGTTACTTCATGCTGGCCAAATGGCTAGTGTTCCTCGTGTTCTGTTTTTTTCCTCGAGAATTTCTTGACTTGTCTTAATAAATTTCCTTGCCATTTTATTTAAAAAAACCAAAACATAAAAAAGCGTTACACTGAAATGGTGAGTGAGCGAATGGAATTGAAGAATTGAGAGACCTGAAGTGAATGACTGTGGCTCACTCAAGCAGCAGTGCGTATAGTAGAGACAGCAGCTAGAATTGTATTGATTAAGTTGGGGCAGTGCTGAGGCAATGTGAGTGGGCAGGATGTAAGGCTGAAAGCTTTCCAGCTGACTGCTTTCTCGATTGATGCTGAGCTTTTTTTTTTTTTAAAACCTTTTTGGTCATTTCAGCAAATCCTATTATATACTGCAAAAGAGGTGAAGTACTAAAAATAGTTGGTCTGAATATAACAACATAGTAGATCAGTATTTTTTTAAAGGAACCCATTTTTTAATTCTTGTTAATTATGTGTAATTTTAAAGTACAATTTCCTAAAATCATCCTTAACTGTTTCTTTGGGCTCTGTGTGTGTGTGTGATAATCCTCCTAAACTTAAAACTGGATTTTAGGATTTTCAAGGCTCAAAAGAATTTGTTTTGTCTCCAGAATTTTTATATATATATTTTTATTAACATAACCTTTGTTCACAATCTCTGTTTTTTTGATCTTGTTTTTCTAATAAAATACTTTTGTTCTTTCTCACTAGAGAAAATGTCTTTAGTTTCTGTATTGTTTCTAAAAGGGCTTACGTGTCATAGTAGAAAAATGTTAACTTAAATATAAGCAGTTGCATTTTATACTTCAATATTATTTGTTGACTTGTCTTACTAGGTGAAAATTGGGTAAATTTTTTTATTTTACTTTGCTCTAACAGTTGAGCTGCAACAGCAATTCCAAAACCTATCCTTGGCTGTCAATTTTGTGTACCTGCTGATGCATATTAAGAGAATCAATGTTTTAATAGATTACCTTGCTGGTAGATTGAGCTATACTCCTAGCTTTTATATACTAAGATACTGTAAATGTTTATGCTTGAAAACATTCTAGCTTCTCTGGTCATGTTGTATTACAGTTAAGTTTGTTTATTATATTGGTCTTGCATAGGATGGGCTGTACAGCTTCAATTACTAGCTTGTCGTCAGGTTTGCAAATTTGTAGTCTGTTCAGAAATAGAAAAGGTTAATCTGATCCATAACTTTTTTGAAGGAATCTTTGTGTCACAGGAGTGTCAGAGAATGAAATGATACAAAATGTTTTATGAGCTTGTGACTCAAATTTTTACTGTTTTATAGAAGGTTGTTATGTAAAGTTGGTGCAGTATTGCCACTCTATTACTGCTGTTTCTGGAAAGTGGTGAAGAGGGATTAAGAACTTTAAAACATCTGAAATGAAATGCAGCAGGTCAGAAAAGTGTTAGCTATTTTCATATTTTTCCTCCAGAGGCTCAGCTGGCTTCATTTGCGAAGACAATAAATTCTGAAAGGATCTAGTATGGGAAGTGTCATGATTGCACAGCTCTTATAAGTACAGTAGCCACAAAACATCTTTAGGCCAAGTTAAAAAGCAAGCTTTGCAGCCTTTTTGAATGATATCCTCTACCTAAGTAGAAAAAGTGAACATTGTTTTTTATTCTTTAAATCATAGGATAAAATACGTACAGAAAGCTATCGTGACTTCATCTATCAAAACCCACATATCTTCAAGGACAAGGTAGGTAAAATAGCTCAGAAAATACAGTAATTTCTGTACTTCATTTTTTCTTAGGTGGTAGAAATCCTTCAGGTTGGCTACTTTGTAGCTTTGGGAATGGAAAATCGCACTGACGAGATTTGATTTAATGTACTCTGGCTTTATTAGGTAGTAGAGTGCTGTTCAACTGCTGGAGGGTGCAACGTGCTGATAACGGAAGTGCTGATTGCTATTGTCATTGTTCTGTGTGCCGTGTCGGGATGTTCATTAATTATGTTGGCGGGGTTAAGTTGAGCCTTTTTTGTCCAGTATATTAAGTGGAATCTATCTTAGAAGGCCTCTTTACCACAGTTTAAGTGAATTGCTATTTGTGCCTGATACAGTAAAAACGTTCTAGAAGCACTGTGTAATTAGAACTGGGGAAGAATTCATATGCAGCTGATTTATTGAATTAGTGTTGTTTAGTCTCTTCAGACTAGGTTGTTATTGAGGCACTTGGAACCAGGAACTAGTATTTCACTTGCAGTGAGGAGAGATGGCCCTGACTTTTGTTTATGATCTTACTGTGGTTATGACCCCTGCACAGTTATGATCCTCCTCTTGTCTTCTGTATTTGTGCTGGCTGTTTCTGACGAGTCTGTTGTGTTCTGAGTTACGCCGTGCAGCCTTCTGTTCCAGGTTAGCTTTCCTCTCCTTAGTGCTTACCAATCTTAAGCTGTGTGTGGATATTTCTTATTGTGAAACTGGGATGTCTAGGTTTAGGGAAGGCAATCACTGCTGATTTTTATTTTGGCTCTGAATGAGAATTTGTTAATAAATGGTAATACAAGGCTTCAGAATAGTTGTGGAAGTTATAAAAGTGCACCCATCTGATAATTCCTCAGTTGGAGATTGTGCTAGATGTGGTTTTGCCCTAGGGGGGATAGGTAGATAGTGCGTACTTTTTGTATATCTTGGCTCAGTTTTCTTTTGGCAACTACAGTGGAAAAAATATTAGGAAAAGAGTTTTCTTCCTTTTTGCTTTAATCCATGTCATAAGCCTATTTCTACTAAATGTTTCTAAGCTCTTTAGTTATAATGAGATAACGAGCAGAAGTGTTGTAGGAATATTATGCTGCCAGCTACTTAAAAGGTGCGGGTGACTGCGTAGCTGGGTGGCTCATCTATCAAAGCAGAAAGATCAATAAAGGAAAGAAAACTTCCTTGGGAGAAATTTAGTTTCACAGATGCCCCTAAAATTGATAACTGCAGGTTTTCACAGGGTAAAACTGATCATAAGTTACATAGAATGTATGTCCATGTACTGTCTGGTGGAACAGTAATTTTTCAGGATTGGTTGTATTTCTCCTCTGCTGTATGGATGTACTGGTAGCATTTGAAACAAAATGTGGGTGAACTGTTCTAGACAATGTTGCTTCAGCCCCAGCTGTAGATGCGTTTGCTCAGGAAACAGCTAGAAAACATGTGTGCTTACTCTGTGTTTTTACTTCATGTGAAAGCATTCAGCTTTTAAAGAAAAGCTGGTCTGTTATCACAACACCTACTAACTGCTTTCTGAACTCAGTGTTTTTACAGCAGTTTTTTGATCAAGATTACCTCAAATTCATAGTGTATTCAAACCCATCATAGTGTGTTGAGGTTGAATGGAAAGGAAGATTCTCAATTGCTTTGAGTTCCCAACAGCTTCCATCCAGATGACCAGTGCCCCACTTAACTTTTGTGTCTGACTAAATGTTGATGCAACTTTCATGTGGTGTGCTGTTACAGAGAATATATGGGATTTTTTTCAGAGATGTAGCTTTGAAGTGACATCTGTTACAGACTTCTGCTAAAGGAACTGTTAAGATATTTTGCTTAATTTATGTATCATATGATGCTCTCAGAACCATGTTAATGAGTGAAACTTCCAACTTGAGGAAATAAGCTGTTTTCCCTTAAAGTTTGATCACAATTTGAAAACAAAAGGTGAGTAAAAGTCTGACACCGTATTTCCTACACTCCCATATGGTATTCATCCTGGAAAACACATAGTGATGCTTGTTGTCATTTCTGAAAGGATGCCTGTGAGGTGGGTTCGGAGGAGCTTGTTCAAAGAGCTTAACTGGTTGTACTAGCTTTTGCTACAAATCTGCAGTATCCCAAAGAGGTGTGATTGCACAGTAACAGATTATAGCAGAATATCTGGGTTTGTTTATTATGCATACTTTATTCAGAACCAGCCAATTTGCTTGTTCTCTCCCAGCTTTCAAAAGAAATTATTAAAACTTGAATGAATCCTGCTTGCTGCCTTTATTTTCAGCCTGTCAGATATAATTGAGATGAGAATAGGACAACTTAGATTACCTAGTAGGAGTAGTTAAGATGGCCATACTCAGTAAATGTGATCCATTTTACAGCAAGAGTATTTTTGGTGGAAAAATAATTGGTTACAAAAGCACTATTGCTGTGCTTAGTTTTTGTTGTGAAATACAAGTCTGAGGCAGGCATCTATGCCATACTGAAGGGAAAAAAATGAGTTTTTAAATGTTGTCCCTACTAAAAGTTCATTGATGGAATTAATTTAATTGGCCAAATTATCTGACCTCCTGTTTTTCTGAATTTGAAGTAGTTTTTTTGTGTTACTAAAAGCAGAATATCAGTTTTGATTAGCAGAGAAGGATGTGATGCTGCAGTATATTACGGTATAGTCAAATCATCAGTCCAGCTGCTCCAGATCTCTGGTGAGAGGCCATATGTGATCACTGCAAGAATGCGTTAGCTGTAGACCCTTGTCCTTAGGCTAATTGGTGATCATTCTGCTTGTCTCTCCTGTTCTCAGATGTGTTCCAGCTTGTATATTTTCTCTTCTGTGCCTTTTTCTCCACCCCCATCCCCTGCCTAAGGCTAGAGTTCCATCTGGGTTTTGAAGTGACCAGGGCAGCTGTCCAAAGTGGTGTCTGTTTTGATTTTTTTCCAATTTGTGGTGATTGCTCTCTTTCATGCAGTTGTACATCAAGATCATTCTTTCACGGAGGTTTATTTTTGGCTCTGACGTCCAGCTTTCATGGCTCAGCAATTTTGTTAACTACCATGGGTAAAGTGTTAGAATAGATGATATTAGGGGGTGTGAGATTTCAGCAGCTGCAAGAACATTGATTTTTACTTTCTATTCCTGTCTCCAGAAGACTTCAGCCTAGGGATTTCTGTAGCCTTTACATACTTATGTGAATGCATTGCAGAGTTGACTCCTGTTGGAACATAGCTGCAAAGAGTTGCAAGTTGAACAAGTAACTCTGTTCACAACTTCTGTAGCCAGCCTCTGTGCAAGATGCTGTAAAATATTCATCATGCTAATGTTTTTTTTTTAGTCTGATTCCAGATTGTAAGTTGCTCTATCAAGACTGGTGGCAATCAACTCTTCAGTTATTGCTTCCTAGTACACCACAGCAGAAGCTCACTTACACTGTGCTGCTAAGAATAAATGGCTATTTTTATTCATGCTAGCTTCAGAATCATTGTTCTGTATCTATCATCAGAATGTATAGAATTGTATGCAAGGGAAGGTAAGCAGACCTAATGTGCAGAGCATTCGAGTATTTATTTTGATACTATTTGTCAGGTGAATTTTAAAAGTGTCTAGGCAAGTTTTTGTTGTGCCAAAGCAAGAAGGCTCAATAGATTGTAAGCTAGAAACTTTGTCAGTAGGGTGCATTGTTGCCTTGAAATATTTTATAAAGTGGGGTTATAATTCTCAAGTGTGAGAGTGATTACTGAGTGATTTGATGCTTTCTTTGGAAAAAAAAAAAAGTCATGAAAGCTGTGAGGACACCTTTTACAACACTGGATGCTGTGCTAAGGAGAGATGGTAAAATAAGTTAGTTTTCCTTTCTAATAAATTATTTTTATGATTAATAATTCTGACTCAGTGTTCTTGTTATCTTAGAAGTGTTTTAGTAAGCTGTGCTTACTGTCTTGTTTAGGCCTCTTGTATGGGAAGGGAAGTCTGTCTTTACAGTTCTAATTCTGTTAATGCTTAAATGCTATGTATGATGCAAGTGACTGTACATAGCCTTTAGGAAACTTTTTTGATTTTTCAGATTTCAGAACTTTTTGGGTTTAGTGCTTAGAATTTTTTAACTCCATTAGTAAAACTGAACTACATTAAGTAGAAGTCTAACAGTAAGACAGCTGATGATTTGGACAATGCAACAGAATGCACCTTTGACAAATTTGCAGATGACTCAAAACTGGGAGGAGTGCTTGATACACTACGTGGTNGGCACAGGCTGAACTGCAGGCAGTTGCCTTTAAAGATCAGGAAACACTTTTTTACTGCGAGGGCAATTGAACAGTGGCACAGGTTGCCTAGAGAGGTTGTGGCGTCTCTATCCTTGGAGATACTCAGAAGCCATGCAAATGTGGTCCTGAGCAGCTTGCTTTAGTTGACCCTGCTTTGAGCTGGGGGGGTGGATGAAGGGATCTCCAGAGGTCCCTTTCAACCTCAACAATTCTGTGTTTCTGAGAAAACATCAAATGTGAACCTCATAGCTTAAACTACTGTAACACATTTGAGATTAAAAAGTGTTAATTTTTAAAAGTTTCCAGCAGTTAGAAGAAATATATTATTATGATATCGAGGTCTGAACAAGGCTACTTGGTAAAATCTCTGCTTTATGGAGTTTAACACTGCTGGCAGCTCAGTTCCACTTACTAATTTATTTGGTACTATTTTCTTAGTCACTTTGTGTTTTTAAACTTTTCAGTATCTTCCTACAGTACCTAATATGTGAGATGTAAAAAACAAGCATTTGCATGAGTCTTGTTGCTATGTTGAGTGTACTGTTTTTCAAGTGTAGTGTTTATTCTTCTTTCATGAAAACTAGGGATTTCACGTTCCTGGATTTTTTTGATCCTATTTTGATTATACATAGTGTCAGACAGAAAACATTTCCAGGTGTTAAAACAGTGCCAGCTACCATTCTGAAATTCAGTCAGCTTGAGCCATAGCTGGTTTGAGGCACTGTGGCCATTTCTAGCAGAAAATTCCTAAATAAAGTTTCTGAATAGACTTCTAATGAGAAACTGCAGTTTAGAATATGTTTTTTCAGTGCTAGTGCTAAATTCAATTGTTAGTTATTCACTGATTAAAATTGCTCAGGTTGTAATTTCCTGTTTCTCCTGTTCATGTAACTTTTTAGTTGTTGCCCATATAATTGCTTGTGATTGTTTCCTGTGTGACTCAGTTAATCTGCAGCTGGAGCTAGTTTGCTTCATTGTCTATCTGTAAAAGGTATTAGAGGGTGTGGAGTTAGAACTGCAGTTCGACTTGGATATCTCTGAACGTAATAGTAAGACTTGATGCTACCATTTGTTCCTTCTGTTAAAAGATGGTATCTCACTGATGTAGAAAGATGTGTAGAAAAATCATAGCAGGGGAAGTAAAATATTTATTTTTGCCTCCATTTATTCGTTTCAGGTGGTTTTGGATGTTGGCTGTGGAACTGGAATACTCTCCATGTTTGCTGCCAAAGCAGGTGCAAAGAAAGTGATTGGAGTTGACCAATCTGAAATTGTCTATCAGGCCATGGACATCATTAGGTAGGAAATGTTCCAAGAAAAGTATGGTAAATACTGCTGTAAGAAGTTGTTAAAATGCTGTTACTAGTTAATGATCACCTATCACTTAGTATGTGTTTTACTAAAGTCATTCTTTGTCCTGAAAACTTACACAGGTTTTGATGTGCAGTAAAGTTTTTTGCTCCTCTGGTACGGGTAATTAAAACAGGGCTGTAGTTAAGGCAGGACGTTTCCCAGACCTTCCTTCTAATGTTAGCATAGGGCCAGTGCTGCCTTGCTGCAGAGGCTCCAACTGACTGCTGCCAGTCCATTTTCCATTCTTAGGCTCTAAATGTTGCTACTGATAAAATTTGCAAGTTTTTAGACGACAAACATTAGAGACATGTTCCAAGCGGATATGAGAAACTTTTCCTGACTGTACTGCTTTGAGTTGAAGAAACAGTTCTGATTTAGATCATAGAATCATTAAGG
>VZTL01071047.1:33315-46901 GCA_013400535.1 Scopus umbretta | reverse complement strand
TGTTGGGTTGATGGTTGGACTAGATGATCTCAGAGGTCTTTTCCAACCTTAATAATTCTATGATTCTATGATTGTAAACAAAGGGAGTTTAATTGTTTTACCTTTTGTTTCTCAGGTAATACTCAGAATCTTCAGTATGGTGACAATAAATCCATATACAAATTCCTAGAGGGTTTACTGTCCAGTAGGTTGACTCTCACTGAATGTTGTGTTTCTATATTAAAAAAAAAAAAATAATTCTCTGATAGAACAAGAAGAATGCTTAAACTCTGGGGAGAGGAGATGGGAGATCCTTGCATGTATCATATTTGATTTATAACCTGATATAAGGAGAAACAGATACAAAATAAGGCTATTCAGGAAGAGAGCTATTTAGAACTCTGCCATTCATGGGCAAGAACTGAGAATCAGCTTCTGTATTGTAGCATCTCCTGTCCCACACACCATAGTCTTGCTGAAATATGATCTGTTCTTTATGAAGGAATGCTTTTTAAGAGAAACTTTTGTTGTTTCTTTTCTGGATAATTAAAGCTCTCAAGTTTCTTCACTTGTCATTGTATTTACAAATACATTTACATACTTCTGTGAAGAAATGTATGAACCATTTTTACGCAGTTCCTTCTAAAGACCTGTAATTAACTTTTCTTTACCACCAGGACTGAATCTAATAGCTAAAGGTCAACCTTCATAAGTTTACAGCTGTTCCTTTCCAGTCATATTTTCAGGACCACTTTGCTCCTTTTATACTGCTGTTAATAAGGCTTGCCATGCAGTGTGGATTGCTGTCAGATGCTCTTCAAAGACTATAAAATAAATAGTATTCCTTCAAAAAATTTTTTCTTAAATCTATCTGTCATTTGTTCCCTCATCTGTATGCATTTATTAAAGACCTTCCAGAATGAATGGTTAGATACATGATTATTTAGCCCTTTTGGTGGAAATAAAAAGCAACTAAAAATACCTGAGAAGCAAATCAAATGCAGTAGTATTTCATATTTAGATACTTACTTAGGTCATTAGAGAAAATTAATTTTTTGGCCTTTCCTACTGCTATCCTTCGTTGTGCAGAGTTCAGTACAAATGGCAGTTTTTACTTTGAAGTTAAATTCAGTAAGTTAGCATTAGGGTACACAGCTGCCGGGGACCCATGGTGCAGAATAACAGAAGCTAACGACAGTCAGAAATTAAACACATTTGCAAAGCTACTATGGACAAAGGTATAATTATGTTGCATTATGATTCTTTCATGCATCTCCTAGTCTCTAAGTACAAATACACCCATTTGTCTTGTCTGGATAATGCTTTCGTTTGAAAAGGCTCTTAAGGAGTCCTCTCATCTATCATCTAGTGTTGTGGCACAACGATTTTATATGTTTACAGACAGTACAATTTGGCTAAATGGAAATCTGTAGCCAAAATAGAGCTCACTGAGATCTGAATTTGTATTTAATACCTTTCAGTGTAAAAAAAAAAAAATGAGGAGGATCTAATTAAAGCTTTATGCTGATGGGTGTTAAAAAATGTAGTACAGAACAATTTTAAATCTTTATATTGTAAAAAATATACTACATGACAAAATGCAAACCACAGTGTAAATATCTGGAAAGATCTTTGGGGTTTAAAATATTTTTTTTAATAAATCAATAGATGCAAATGTTACCTTGTCAATTTAACATCAGACTGCTTATTTTTTGGTGTTTTTTCTTGCAAGAAATCAGGCATACCCTGGGACTAATGTTTTCATGGACTTTTTAAAAAAATGCTGATCCTTAGAATATCAGCATATGGGCTGAAGAACAGATGATAACTTTTTATACAGGGGAAAAAAAAACCAAACCAAAATGTATACCAAAGGTAGTGTGCTTCAAAATAAAATTCCCCCAAGTATAAAATGCTTGACTCTGAGATGTGCTGCTTATTGATGTAATTAATACAACAGCATATGAGGTCAGTGCTAAGGTGTTGCATTAAAATTCATGTTTGGTATCACTGGTTATCTGCTTTTTAGCATCTTCTCTAGGGGAAGAGGACCTTACATATATTATCAATTAGTGATATAAACAGTAGGGAAATAGAAAAGAAAGACAGACTTTCCTTTAGCTTATTCTATACAATCATGGGAAATTTTGGGTTGAGTGGGCATATATCTAGGTGCCACCATATCTGTGACTAGATACAACATTAATTTATCACATGTGTGAAAATCTGACATATTCCAGAAATTAAAAAAAAAACAACCAACCAACAAACAATAAAATAAAGCTAATCCTGTTCTTTTATATCTGCAGTCAGGTGTATGAAGCAAGTTTCGGCTTGATCATCATTTTAGCTCAGATCAGAAAGAATCAGAAAAATTCCCCCAGAGGGTTGCTTTAGGACAGGATTTGACAGTTTTGAAATGAGTTTCTAAGGAAATAATATTTGACTTTCAGACCACACCAGGGTAACTAAAACTGATTGTTACCACTTTAGCGTTGTCAGGCAAAAGACTGGGGATGGAAATAGCTTATAAAATCAACTAATTCTATACCCCGCAGAGGTGGTATTTTTAGTCCATGGCACTTCATAAGAAGCTGCTTAGGAGAAAAGCTTGTAGTGATCCTGGGTTTTGTACAGAGGATCCATTGCTCAGGACTGTTAGTTCAGAGGCACAAGAAACCATGCTAAGCATTTACAATTTTGAGCTGTGGCAGATTTTGGCCACTAGGCAGAAGTGGAAACACTCCCTTTTGAGACAATGACACTCTTAGAAAATAATTTAAATGAAAAGATTTCAAATCCATTCCTCATCTACAAGGTGGTTAGTGAATGCGATAGCATTTGTTTAGACTCTGGTTTAGATACACTGTGACTAGGTCAAGTTGTACAATCTGTACTGCACAGAAAACAAACAGGACTGTTCAGGTCGAGAACAGATAAGACTGTTCAAGAAAAATAAATCAATAGGTCTTATTCTTCCCTAAATAAATGGAGGACAAATTGGAGAATAGTTCTTACAAGTCAAAGATCTTCTAGTTTTATTCTCTTTCTCCTACATATATGAAATATGAATTCATGTATAGGCACAAAGAGACCTAGTCGTGGGATTTTTTCACATGAACTCACATCATATATCCATCCAAAATCTGCCACCTCCTCTGTTCTTCTTTACTCAGTTTTGTCTTTTCATGCCATGTTTCATACACACAGTCATTTGGAGTGGGCACCACTCCTCCATTCTACGGGTTTTGTTAAGTTACATAGAAGTGGGCATAAGTGTGGCTTGTACAGAAAATACATAGCAAATTATAAAAGAAGACAGGACTTTTCATCTCTTCCAAGGTGTCTGTTACTTTGAAAGCAAGTATAATATATCTTATGTCTTTTTCTCATTCTTTTTTTTTTTCTCAATTTCTGATCGCCATTTGTATGAATGGAGAAGAAAGATACTTATGAACAACTTCTTTAGTTTTGATTTGCATGTAAACTTTTCTGTTTTATTTAAATCAATAATTGCTTACCACAGGTCTGACTAAGCATTCCAAAACTGATTTGCAGAACAAAATTGTATTTGATAATTTGAAAATTTCTGACTGTCAGTCATTTTGTGGGGGTGTCCTGCCCAGCCACACATTGGTAAATCAAGATTCTTTGCCATGATAGATTCCCTCTGTCAGAGGATTTAAATCATCTCCTGACTATGCAATAGTATAGATTTGGGCTGAGAAATGTAAATATGTTTAATAAAATCCATTCAAATCCTTTTTGTAGGCCTCAGGATTACTAGAAGCAAGACAAATCCTCCTCTTAAATGACATCTTAAGATCTCAGACTGTCTGTTACAGTATTAGCCTTAGTATATACAATTCTATTTCATGCAATAATGAGTCTAGCTAGTGTAAGTAATCACTAGTCACGATTAGATACACTTAGAACTCCTCATATTTATCACTGTTTTTTTGTTCCTGTACTTGTATCAGTAATAATGTTGTTTCTTTATATTCAGTGACAAGTATTTGTGATTTTAGAGCACAAGGGTCTGGTTCCTATTCCTGTTAATGAAGTTCCAGGTGAACATGAAGGGCTGCAGAGTGACAACTGTGAAATCCTAGGTGGCCACAGATTTCTTAGAATGCAAAATAGTCACTAATAGGCCACCTAGTGAGAATGGTCCATTTTTGTCTTAAAAGATACTAGATCTAGATACAACTCTTTCATTTTCAATGTCAAGAAATAAAAAAGACAAGTTTTTTTAAAGGAGAATACTGTAATTTTTATGATTCACTGACAGCTGTTTTAGTTACATTTCAATGCAAGTATTTTTTAAAAACCACTAATGTTAAACTTAAGTAAAAAATTACCTTACTTATCCTATGTGTGAAAAGTTCTCAAGTTCTAACTGTACACTGGGGTAACATAAATACATCATAATGTTCATCCATTGGCAATCTTTAGCTATCAATACAATGATTAAGGCTGTAAATCCCTGGGCTTTGTGTAAGTATGTATTCTGCCCATATAGCAAAGCTATATACTGATACAAAATCACTGGAACTAATTCCTGATTTTCCTCACTCAATACCCATAAAGTCCCCTTAAATTTTCCATGTCATATTGCACAAATTTAAAAATATCTTCATAATTACTGTTTTCTAAATAAAGAAAATCAGAAAGAGATGCCAAAACATTTACTAGGCTTTAACTAAAAAAAAAAAAAAGCTGTTACTTTATATTTCTAAAAAATCCTGTCTAGCTTTTAGGGTTTTCTTTACTTTTCACAGTGCAATGACAGGATAGGGAATTCTTATGTTCTGTAACCTAATCTCAGGGCCTTGAGAGCAATAACAGCCCATACTGGCCCTGACCAGCCTCCTCTGGAGCCTCCCCAACCCCTGATCATGGGTCCAGGAGTCCCATTTCAGGACAGCTCAGGACCATCAGTCCCTGTCTCAGCAATGCCATAGGAGAGAGGATCTCCAGCTCCACCACAGCCCTGCTCTACCTAGCCATGGGCCTTGCTGAGGTGGGCCTGATCTGCGGGCTGACATCCCAGCCTGGTCTGAGCCCAGCCCCATCTCCATGGCCCTGCAGTCCCAATGAGGATTTGGAAATGTTTCAGACTCCCTGGTCCTGTTAAGTGTTCATCCTACTGACCACCACTTGGATATACCCACTGTCATGGGAGCTGTGGGTTTCCACTGGAAGGAAACATAAGTGCACAAGGGACTTCAGGAGTAATTTGATGACTAGAACTCTGTACCAACTATGACATATAATCACCGCTAAAAACTACCACAAAGTCTTTGATAAAGTCTGAAGTAGATGTCTTCAGAGTCAGAAGACATCTGCTCCAGTTACCAGACCATTCCTTTTGCTATTTTGTTAGCATTATGGTCCATCTCTTACGACAAAAAATTAAATGGTCAGATGGATTGTTTAAATGACACTAAATGTCTTTGTTTCTATGTTACAGTATAAACAGTGATACAATTATTCATTTTAAATAGCATCTTGTGTCAATGTCTGTTATTGAAGAGCTACACTGTAAAACTGAAAAAGCGGTATAAAATCCTGTTGTGTACCACCTTGCAATTTCCAAGTTGTCCTAAATTCTCATTTGATTTTCTTTTTCTATCTCAATGAAAAATACATGACACCTTCATGCTCAGAATTTAATCTGCCCACCTCTCAAGGGCTACCACCTCTGATAGAAGCTATGCAGTTTTTGAGGTTTGACAACTTCAACAAATTTCAAATCAGGGAGGAGCAGGGTGTAGGATGGTAATTTTTATATTCTTATCTTTATGTTTGAATTTGCAGTCACACTGAGTGAACTTCCCTCTTTTGCTCTCACTCAGCATCTACATATTGTGAATTATGTCTAAATACCAAAGCGATATTTAATGTAGCCAGAAAAGAAAGGAATGAATGATAGCCCATTATTGCTTTACATCCAGACATCATTCTCAAAGTTCAGGGCTATTCTTTTAGCCATGCCACAAGAATTACACAAGCACGACTAGTTTTTATAACCCCCTTAGGCAATGCTGAAACTATAAACATGATGGGAATGAAGCCTCACCATGTGTATCTAATAGCACCAAAGAGAGTAAGTAGAATTGGTGCTGACACAGCATTCAGCTTGTATTAAAGGTTTAACATACGACACAGATCCCCTTGGCTGCTTGGTTTTAGGCTTTTAGATCATTAGGAGATGCTGTGTGGAGGGACTGTCCCAAAATACATCCTGGCAAGGTATCTACTGGTACCATAAAAAAAAGTATACATATGAGGCGCTTTGTTCAGTTCTGGAAAGGGATGTGGGCAAATAACACCGGGAAAATTCAGGTGTATGTGTATGCCCAACTCTTGTTTATGCAGTAGAAGGACAGCATGGAACAGTTAAACATATATAGAAGTAATGCAAAACTATGCGTGATAGGAATATATATACACATATGCATGTATCTGTATGGATATTGCTTAAGTTTTATGAAACCTGTGTACATTGACACACAGTTTCAATCCCATACAGAACTTCACTTTCCTCCCAGTTAACTGATGTAAGACAGGAAAAACACCACTGCAGTCAGAAGTTACAGAGGGATTTAACAAAACCAAGAACATGAAAATAAGGCCCTGCAAAATAGATGTAGTCATACATCAGAACTTCTTTCTCTTATTCATTATAGTTAAAAATTCTGTTATAAGAAACACTTCGTAATAAGTGAAAGATATTCTAAGAATTCTACTTTAAAAATTTAAAATAGTTTTCAGAAAACATAGATTAAAAATTATTATTAAACTTATTCTAAAAATTACCTTCAAACAGATATTTCTCCTTGCCGATATTTCCACTGAGCAATTTTGACTGGATTATCTTTCTTGTTTGGATTTATGTTACATGAGGAATAGCTTCTTTTCTTCAGTGAAATTTGTCTACCTGCTAGGAAGTCTAATTCTTTTGATAAACGTTCAGCAAAATTAGTCACTCAAACACTGAAATTACAAGGAAAGCAATTTACACACTCACAGACATAGGACTTCCAGAAAGTTTGCCAATAACTTCTGTGGGTATTTGTTCAGATTTAGTGCTAGCATTTCTTACTCTTCTGCTTTCCTAAATGAGATTTCTTGATTTCAGCCTCTTTCTTGTGAAAAATTTCTCCTATTTCTGACATTCCTCATTACTTTCAGTTTCTTTGTTTACTTGCTATTTTATCTTTGCTATCAATTTTTGTTACTTGAGTTGCTTGAGCATTCAAGTAATATGCCTCCCACTGTTTTTTTTTAATGACTTCTATAATTCATTGTTTTAAGCAATGTCAGCCATGTCTCAGTTAACTATAAAACTGAGTTCTTACTCCTCCCAACTCCCTTTGTTTGAGAATGTAAAACCTAAATCCAATACAGCTCTGAATCAGGAGTTTTGGTTTTGTCCCTGAAATAAATCACTGTCACTTTGCCAGCCATACCAGAATATTCCTGTCAGATTGAATTATCAGTAAATTGAAGGTCAGATGGGTTTATTACTTAATATTTGTATTATAGTGCATACTGCTTAATGATACTTTAGCTCCAACAATTTCCCAGGCTTCAGTATATCCCACTTTCCTCAGTCAGTATGTTTCTTGCTAGCCATCAAATGTACTTAAGTATTAGCAATTAAAGCTTGTTTCTATATTACTGATAATGTTTTATATAAAAGAAAGATATAATAATACAGAGAATGAGTGCACAACTGTGTACCTAATTTGAATGCTCTAAGATGTAGATAAGAGAAATTCAACAGAAGTGTCTGTGAAAATTGTTCATCACGTACATAATTCTCTATTATACATACACAGGGACCTGATTTGCATGTACAACTGTAGCTATTTCTCAAAAAAGGTGTGCAGCCCTATTTATCTGTGCAACTATAAAAAAAATGCCTGAAAACAGAACTTCTGGTGAATGATGAAAATAGGTTTTCATTATTATTATAAGTATTTCCACCATGACAAAGCATCCAATTAAAAAAACTATTAACAAAATAGGCATAACATCTGAGTATTAAAAAAATCATAGTCAAGAAAATTGAAGTACCTTCCCTCTTTCCTGTGAAAGTTTCCCTAGATCCTCTATGAGATCAGTGTCTCTGGTGGTAAAAAGTGTCTAGAAAGGTAATTGTCCGGTTGTGAATTTCCTGGAAATAGAGGAATCCACAGGGAGCATCAAGAGACTGCAGCTCCCAGAAGAGGACATATCAGCTCATACTGTATCTTTCATGAACCAGAATGCAAAGGCTATATTTTGGGTACAAGCAAGGGAGACTATTTCAGACAAGAATCTCTTATGTCACAGTATTGGAAGTATCTAGAGTGTTCTAGCTTTCACCTGAGACAGGCCATATTTCAGTATCAGCCTTCTCTGTAAGGGCTGTAGCATATTTATTAAGCATCTTATCCATTTTGAGGATTGAATCGGGCTTGTTTAAATTCTTTTTTCTGTGTAATTGCTGTCAGTATTTATTAAGCCACATTACAAAGACAGAGCAGGGCAGGGAAATCAGCATCACTGGTGACACTGCATTAAATAAAAAGAGCTAGTAGCCAGCCTTATACTGTATTTGTCATTTAGGACTAGGTTTTCATTTAAATGCTGCTAAACAATTTTGGATGATCTCTAAAACAATGGCATCATAGCTGCTGCAAATTGAAATCCAGTACACAACTTGCATCTTTTTTATTATGTTGCCCTAATTTAAACCTCATATTTTCCAGCCCAACTTCTACGTCTTCCCTCTGAGACCTTGTGGAATCAGACCACATTGACAGAAAGACCCAAAGGTCAGTTAAAAGAAAAATGAGAATTTTTTTCTGGAGAATATTTCTGTAGTCATTTTCTACTGGAGTCACACACTTATGCTCTGGGGAACACAGCAGTGCTCTGCCTCCAGGGCTTTCATCTCAGGAGAACCATAAGAACCAAAATTCATCTATGTGATTTTTTTTCCTTTTTTTCTTTTTTTTTTCCCCCTCTATACACCAACGCTGAAGGGTTCTTCTCTTCCTCCTTTCTAAGACTTCTCCCTTGAGCAAGTCTTGGTCAGTTTTATCCATCAATGGCTACCCCTTAGACAGTGCTCCTGTAAAAATGCTATGGTGTAGCAGTAATGGAACAGTTATGATGTCCTTAACTTCTCACAGCTCAAGCTGCTTCGTCCCACCTTGACTGATTCACAATCACAAATGTAGAGGGACAGCCAAGGTCTTTAAATATTCCTTCTTTTGAGTTCAATAGTGCCTATATTTTCCTGTTCAAAATTTCATTCAATTTGTATAATTTTAAATTTTCAATGGCATTCAAACATTTCTTCTTGATATTTGTATCAGTCCCAGACATTTTGTTCTAAAGTTCTAGATGTCTCAGCGTAGCTATATTTTGGGAAAGCTCTTGAGTTCCTTAAACTTTTCAAATGTCTTAAATTGACAAACATGCTAGAAATTTGGTAAGAACAAATCCTGTGTGAAAATTCAGATAATCCTCAAAAAGTTCTGTTCTTTCTGTCAACAATGTGCTCTATTATGTCCATGAAATAGAAGCAGTCAATTATATTTTCTGGGGAAACTGAGGAATTGAGAAGGCTTAAGTGACTTTCTCAAGGACAAAAAATGAGTCTGTCCTAGTTTTAGGACTAGAAATAAACATGTAGATCATAGTCCTAT
Organism: Scopus umbretta; assembly: GCA_013400535.1. Taxonomy (NCBI): domain Eukaryota; kingdom Metazoa; phylum Chordata; class Aves; order Pelecaniformes; family Scopidae; genus Scopus; species Scopus umbretta. The sequence continues at coordinate 37,215 of VZTL01071047.1, read as the reverse complement.
GTATTAAACCTTAGTTATAGCCCATCTGTTCTGAGTAGACGGCCCTTAGAAAGCCATGCTGGTGAAAACTTTTGAATTCAAACGGTGAATATACAATCATCAAGTCTTAGCTAAGATCTGAATTCAGAGGTTTCATTGCCAGTGTTGGGTGTTCAGGAATAAAGGAAAATGTCTGCATTATCTATTATAAGGGAAGTTTATAAATCTGGCAGTTAAAAAAGAACAGCTTTTGATTTTCACACATTTTGGATGTACACGGGGATCATAGTGAGAGAAATAAAGTAGAGTTGGATTAGGTGATTATGGAAGGCTACTTATTTATTAAAGAGAAATTGGTCAAAGACAGGGCTGGAAGGGACTTCAGGATGTCATTCAGTTCACCCATCTTGAAAAATGTAAGTAGATAAACCTGCACTACCCCATAGTGGGATATAAACAACAGTAAAATTTATTCTTAAAGGTAGCTAGCAGAGGAAATTTCACATCCTTTCTAATCCTTCTGGTAATCTATCCATTCTAGTGCTTCACTACTGTTATAATTAGAAAGTTTTCCTAAATATTACTTACCACAAGTTGAAGCTATTTGTAATCATAATCACACTGTCACATTTCTAAGGACCTTTAGCTAGAATCAAGGATAAGGAAGTAAAGGGCTTTTCAGGATGGAGGAGAGGGAGTCTTTCAATATCTATATGTCAGTTAAATTTCATGCAGAACCACTAAGCAAAACTATCCTTCTTGTGCTGTAATTAAATAACCCTTGAGGATGAAGTACCATGAGGGACAAGGTCATGGTGAAAACTGTAATCATTTCCTAGAGCTATTGATTTTATGGTAATGATTTTAAATTATGCATACAGCTTGCATTTAATAATCTTACCTAGAATGGCAGGTGGTGTTTTGAGCTTTCCATGTCACTTGTGAGGAGGCTTGTTTGGACATTTTTCAGTGTGTCTCATCGCTTATTGCAATGGTTGGTGTGTGGGGGAGATGGAGCTCGGTATCAGGTTGAAGGAAAAAAATTTACTTTTTGTTAGGGGAATGAAAAGGACCAAAGCAAATGGAGAGACAGAAGAGAAGAGAAGAGAAGAGAAGAGAAGAGAAGAGAAGAGAAGAGAAGAGAAGAGAAGAGAAGAGAAGAGAAGAGAAGAGAAGAGGAGAGGAGAGGAGAGGAGAGGAGAGGAGAGGAGAAGGAGAGAATGTGTAAAACAAGCCAGAAGAGAATATCTGTGTCCACCCACTGACTATGACAGGTTTTTGAAATCAAGATTCTAGTGGACGAGGCAGTTTCTCCTAGGAAACTCCCAATACAGAGTTCATCCCTGAGGTATCATATATCAGGATTCCTTTCTTGCTTGTATATCTTGTAAAGGCTTAGCCATGGAAAAATATATTTCTCTAAATCTTCCAGTATATTTTATCTTCTTAATGTTTATCTTCAGGACTTAAAAACTCTCAGCTATTGATATATTCTCAAAAAAATGTGTATTTCACACTTCAAGGTGCAAGAAGAAGGCAGGAAAAGAACTATTCCACGTATTGCAAATGTAGGTTTTTGTAACTTACAAAGTCTTCCCCGCTATCTGTAATTTAGATGAGCACCGTGCTTATACTGTGAATGATTTTACAGTGTTAGTTTTTACTGATAAAAGCTATAAATCTGGGTATTCTGCTTTAGAGAAGCAACTCTTTTCCCAGAAGAGCTCGAAGAGATTCTCTGGAACTGTTCATGCTATTACAGTTTGTGTATATCACAGATGACAGCTAGAGTTTGATATAATCACATAAAGTGCTATTGTACTGTCTTTTAATGTGTTCAGGTAAAAGCCACTAATGTGGGATCTTCTATAAGATAAAAAAAACCACAAACAAACAAACAAAAAAGGGACCTTAATTTATATACAGTTCATATTTACCAGCCTGCACCAAAACATTACAGGATGGACAGTCTGCCAATATTAATAAGGATTGCTCATCATAGACTATCTTGCCATGCTCCAAAGGCACATATAAGGTATTGCACTACATTCATGACAAGGCTGAAGATCACTTTTTAATTTCAAGGGATGGCAGTTGCCTACACACATTTAGTCTCATTCTGCATCGACCACATCTATCACCTTGATATCTCTCTTGATATATAGGTTTTATTCTTACTGAATCCAGAAAATTCTAGTTATTACCATATTTACAGTAAATATTCTGCCTTCCTTAGCTGTGGTTGAAAGGATTAACTTGACCAATGGAGTGAAATTTTCTCACTTTTGAAGAGATTTGATTTGTCTGCAACACAGATGGAACAGACTGGCAGGCAGTAGCAAAGAGAAATTTTCTTTACTTGCTGCCCAGGCAGTTGCTGCCTATTGGAAAGACTAATATGGACTTCAGTCACTGTATCTGTCAATCTCACACTTCCCACCAGTTCACAATTGAAAAGAAAGGAAGTAAGTAACCAAAGCAAGTAAAAAGAAAACATTTTGGAAAATAATGGGGATGAGAGAAGAAAGCACATGAAATGATAAGAATTCCAATGTCCTGATTACTTACCTGCCAGGTTTTTACTCACTAGGTGGTCTTCACATACAGGTGCCATAGCTGAAAATTTTTTTGTTATCACTTGGGTTTTTCTTGTTTTTACTTTCCCACATTGCTATGATTTCAGTGTCTGTATGTCTCTCTAATGATTTAGTACAGTTTAATGTCTCCTCTCCCATTCTCACTAATCATCACCTCCAATTACTAATGGCACCATGTCTCCCTGTGATTTGCCCTTTGTGGCCAGCCACTTTTAATTTGGTCTGCAGCAATTGCAAAAAATGGCAAAAGATAATTACAGAGCAGACTGATGCTTGGCAATAGACTTAGAGGTGCATTATTTTTTGGTGGTTTTAATCTTTCTTTTTTTTTTTTTTTTCTTTTTTTTTTTTTTTTTTAAGATTATGGGACACACTAAGATTTCCAGTTTGGGAAACAGTTTAGGGAGATTATAACTCCCCTCTGATTTAATCTGCCACTAGAATAAAGAAAAACCCAAGTTTTATATGAAGCTTTTAAACTGATGATGAGAAATCTGACAGCCTGAATTGCTATTCCAGGCACATATTGCAAACCTTTTATGATACTTTATTTACATGAGTAATACTGCTGCTGTGTTTATGTGAATAAGTGTTAATCAAGGAGTAAAAAAAGTTTTGAAATAAAGTGTTCATAAACAATCATGAGGCTTTCCTTGTAACACTGGTATTAGGTTAGACTGCTACTAATCTTTGTACGTATACTGTCTCCTAAATTCCTAGACGATAATGTTAAGAAACCACATAGTATGAATAACTGATACTAGTTCCCATGGAAATTTTGCTGTTTCTAGTATGTAATATGACTGTTATTTAGTGGCTTAAATAAGACAGCAAGGTTGTATCATGATTTCAGACAAGGAGAGAAAGTAACATGTAAAATTCAAGCTGCAGAGAAAATTTTCTGTAGTTTTACTCTTGTTTTTTCTGATAGCCCTACATTAGTAAATATACATGTAGTAAAATACATATAGTAAAGAAAAGGGCACATGATCTTTATGAAGCAGGAGTAGCGAGGTAGGTCAGTGACTATTTCACTGTAAGCTTGCATCCAAGGCAGCACAACATCAACCACACAAGGATTAGTTTAATACTCAAAGAAATAGTAGACAAAGATCACTCTTACTGACAGATCCTTCTTCGCTCTTGCCTCCAACAAATTTGCTTGGAAGCAAATAAAACTACTCTTCTTCTGCTTTATAAGAGTTGGCCTTCTTTTTTGCTCCACAGTTGTAAGCCTTAGAATCATAGAATCATAGAATTGTTAAGGTTGGAAAAGACCTCTGAGATCATCTAGTCCAAGCACCAACCCCTCCCCTCCCCCCCC
>VZTL01071047.1:0-33306 GCA_013400535.1 Scopus umbretta | reverse complement strand
ACCCAGCACTTGGCCTTGTTGAACCTCATACAAGTTGGCCTCGGCCCATCAATCCAGCCTGTCTAGATCCCTCTGCAGAGCCTTCCTACCCTCAAGCAGATCAACACTCCCACCCAGCTTGGTGTCATCTGCAAACTTGCTGAGGGTGCACTCAATCCCCTCATCCAGGTCATTGATGAAGACATTAAACAAGGCTGGCCCCAGCACTGAGCCCTGGGGAACACTGCTTGTGAGCAGCCGCCAACTGGATTGAACTCCATTCACCACCACTCTTGGGCACGGCCATTCAGCCAGTTTTTAACCCAGCGAAGGGTGCACCCATCCACACCATGAGCCACCAGCTTCTCCAGGAGAATGCTGTGGGAGACACTGTCAAAGGCCTTACTAAACTCGAGGTAGATCACATCCACAGCCTTTTCCTTGTCCACTAGGCGGGTCACCTTGTCATAGAAGGAGATCAGGTTGGTCAAGCAGGATCTTACCGGTTTATTCCCTCATGTGCATGCACACAGAGTCTTCCTTTTATACTTTAGTGTTACAATGGAGATGCTTAGATAATTTCTGCCTATTGTGCCATAGATATTTCTATTTTCTAAGGCCAAGCCTAAAGGTCTTATAACCACCAACTCCACAACTAGTAAGTGAAATGCTGGCAGTCCCTTCCTTTCTTTTACTGAAAATTATCTTTGATCCATCCTTTCACTCCCCTGTTATCTGTTACCACTACTGGTCAATGGAATGACGAGACTACTCTCAGAAATGGCTGTGATATGTAAAGGCATGCCAACAATTAAATCTGAAGAGCAGTAGTCAAGCTGTGGTGGGAATGCAGAACCAGAAATAACAGATAAGGTTGCAGGCTGTAGTTGAGATGGACTAAGATGACTTTTGTAACATGTTTACAGGCAGGGGGTTCTAATGGACCATGTCAGAATTCATTGCTAGTGTGCTTGAGGGAAAAATGTGCCGAACTCTTTACCTACACAATGCCTGCCTAAATCCATAATTCTGAATCCATTTAAATAAAAGAAAATAAAAAAGTAATGTGGCACTTGTATTAATTTTGTATTAAATTTTATGCGAAAAACACTGTAAATGAGATCAAAAAATTATCTGCTTTCAAAGCACAGTCTGTAATGCCTAGCATTTTTTTATGATTGAAAAAGCTTTTACTAGGGAAACAAAGTCTCTTCCAGATAAGAACCAAACATAATTATGCAGCTATTACATCCAAAAGTAAGATGACACTTTCAGTAAGCATCAGGTGATGGTAGTAGATCACGTATGTATATGTTCTTGGGTACCCAATAAGCCTCAAAGACACTGAGATGCTATCAAATAACTTTGTGTACATCAGCTGATATTGATCTCCCACTTACTTGAAATAATTCAAGTTAAATTTTTAGTATATATTTTATAAAGATTTTAAAACTCTGAAGGGTACTGAGAACATTTACCATACCTACGGGACATTATAATTGTGACTCTCTGCTTCTGCCTTAAAGGTGCCACACTGACAACCTTAAAGACTCTCAGCTCTAAACACTTCTTTGCTGAACAGCACAGGACAGGCAGAATTACTGAAGGCTTCATTTCAACTGCATCACCATTTCTCTCAACTCCAGTGATCTGCTCTAAGTAGCAGCGGTGCACATTCATAAGGGTGTTGTCACTTTTGGTAGCAATTTTTATGAGAATGCCTGAGGAATTAGTTTAGTTCATGTAAACTACTGAAAAGATCTCTGACAGCAGTGGCGTAGGCTACTTGTATGGATTTGGATATATTAACATGGGTAGAGTCATGTTACCTATGAGGACATCGCATAGCACAGAGATACAGATTATACTAGTTCCTCTCTAAAAGTTGCTGTTGTGTTTTAACACTNTTTAAAAGAACTCTGTCAAGAAATGTAACCACTAAAATTCTGAATAATGTTAAAAAATAAATGAAGATGTGGGCCATTGCTCACAAAATCCATTATAAATTGAAATGCTTCCCATTTTACTTGAACCAGGATTAAATTTAAAGTAGGGAAATTTTTAATGTGTTTAAACTTCCTACTTCACTTTGAATCAAATTTCATTAGTCTTATAAACTTGTTTGAAAGTGAAACAGAGTATAGACAGTGTATTTGGCCAGTTTTGTCTCACTGAACGTCTGCTTTACTCATCCTAGCATGATAAAAACAATGGAATATGAATCAGGTTTTTAAAACTATGTTTGTTTTGGGAAATATTTTTGGAGCTTTCAGAGAACAATACACATGAGTGGGAAACCTTATTTTCTGCTAAGGTGCAATAAGATGCTTAATGAACAGAGAAAATCCCTTGAAATTTGATGCTTTATGTGCAGAAGATCTTTTGAGATAAACAAAATCCACTACTTCCCTCATCCAGCAATGTAGTCACCTTGCAGAAGGATTATCATGTTGGTTAAGCATGATTTCACCTTCATATACCCATGCTGACTGCTTCAAAATTAAATTGACCAAATTTAATTTTTGATCCAGCTGGCCTACTGACCACATCTCCAGTGGGAACTGCCAGAAGAAACAGTCAATATTTTGATAACTCACAAACAAATCCTGAGCTGGAGAACTTTTTAAAAGACATTTATCTTTTTCTTTCTTAATTTTTCCCCATTAGGTGGTCTACAGCATATACCCATTACAGCTGCGTCCATGTCAGTCTGCCCACTAATCTTGAACTGTAAAATCTCTATGAAGTATTAAAACACTGAGCTATCCATCTTCATAGAAAATCCAGTTTTGGATTTCTTTCCTTATTTGGATTTCTTTCCTCATTACTCCAGCGATTGTTTTCATGAATGTGATAGCTGACAGATCATTAATATCTTACACTAACAGACAGGCTTGCCGATATTGAAAGGATCAATGGCCTGACAATGCAGACTGGCTTGAGGTGATCAAACCTTTTTAGTACTACTGATATTCTCCTGAAACTCTGAGCTATTTGGCCACAAGTACAGAGAGATTTATCAAAGAATTTTAATTGCAGTCAGTCTATTGGCAATAGATTTATCCTCTCCTTGGCATTTGTAGAAGCTGACTATATTTTTTTTCAAAGTCCACAGCTGTACTTCAGTTGCTTCAACAAATTATTTGGGAAGTTCAGCAGAGTGTAGCTTAACATCTATCAGAAGAATATTAGTATACTAACACTTGTCTGGCATGAAAGGCCACTTCAGCTGAAGAAATGGTAATGCGTTTAGGCACTGAATTGTCAAGATGTGAAAATGAAAAAGGGAGCATTAGTGCAGATGAGTAGAGACTAAATAAGCCTAATTCTCAGTTAAAAGTGGCTTGTTACCACATTACTCACCGATTTTACAAGTTAGAGGCAGAGCATGAAGTAGAACCAGATCAGCTCTTCAAGGCTGAATTTATATGTCTGAGAGAGAGAAACATTAATGTGCATTTCGAGCCATTGGGAACAAAGTAAGCAGTGCTGCAGTGACCCAACATATCCTTTAGAATATAGAGGAAACCAGTGTAGTAAATAACTTAATAACAGAATGCATTAATAAATTAGCAACTCATTCTATGAAAATTAGAGAAATCATAGAAAAGAGATGGCAGGCACCTTGGAAGTCATTGTCTCTCCTCACTGTCAGAAGGCAGAGCCTATATCACTCTTGACAGGCATGCTTTGACTTCTTTAAAATCTCTCATGGTCTCCCAGGAGACTAAACTAGTGTTCACTGTCCTGACCATTAGGACATCTAGCACTGGCATAGTCTCCCTTCTTGTTTTACAGTTAGTTTGTGATAGGCTCATATTCCATTTGTCTCATCGCAGAATTCAGGTATTATATCTGATTATTTTCACTAAACTTGGTTTTCTCCACATGTTTGCTTCCTTCTTAAAATCTGTTGTGCAAATCTAGACAAGACTCTTGGAAAGGGCAGCTTTACAAGGATAGAGAGAGTTCAGATCATTACTTCATACATCTAACATACTATTTATGTATATATTTCCTAGTATGATTATTGGTCTTTGCATCAGCCTGGTATTGTTGGCTCATGTCCCTCTTCTGAACCAGAGTAATCCTTAGATTGTTTTCTACAGAATTACTGCTCATCTAGTCACTCTGCAATAGCAGTAATTGAAATACGCTATGGAATGTGCCATACACTTCTGTTTTCAGAATAGCATTGGCAGGCTGAGAAAAGAACCTTATCTACTCACCCTTCAGTGAGGACCTTGGTAACATTTATGCTAGGAACACACATTAAATTGTTCTACTTATGATAACTAGTCAAGATTTAACTTCTAAATCCTTGTTGCTGATCCACCTCTAAAGGACTTATTTGACTTTCAAAAAACATTTAGCTTTGGGAATTAACTAGTTTCTTCAAATTGTACTTTGATTGTGTTTTTTGTACAAACATGGTGGGAATATAAAGAAAACCTTCTGCGCTATCTCTACAGAAGCACTGTACAATTTGGAGAAACATAGAGCTAGTAAGGCTGTACTTTAAAAATAAATTTACATAAAGACATTGAGTTTTCAAGTTGCTAGAGTAAAAGCTGACATGATAGGTGTCTCCTATATACACAAATGACAGGAGGGCATCAGGCCCTCCTGTGATGAGCTATCTTCATCTCTCCCTACTTACGTTTAGTGTTCTTAGCAGAGAAAAAATGTAATTGTAGAAAAGACTTTTTTCAGTGTTGCATACTGTCAGCGTGAGGGGTCATCTTTCTTACGTGCTGTGTCCTGCTTAGCAGTTTGGGACTCTTTCCCCTTGCTGGCTTGATTCCATGATTGTCAATCACTTTTTCTTGTAGTCAGTAACAATAAACATGAGTGTGGTTACAGTTAGCTGCCAAAGCCCAGAATGGTAAATACATGGGGCTAGAAGGAATGTGAGTACGCAGAACAGATTAACTGAAACATAAATTAAGGAGGGAGGACAAAGGCAATTACTATAATGAGGAAAAAACTAAGAGCTCATTCAATAGAGGATGATTTTAAGGATGCTTTGTACAAAACACAGAAATAAAGAAATGAGAAGCAGGATGGTTATCTAGTGACCAGATGGATATGAAGCATAGGGGGGGGAAACACCCTGTCAAGTTAAATTTGTGCCAGGAAAGAAACAGCTTTCCACTTGTGTTAGAACCTCACAGATGCCACTGTTGGGCTTTTTTTCCTTAAGATATTTGGATTAGGCGTTACTAACTGCAACCAGTTTACAAGCTACTCTTTTTTATAAACAATGGGCTTCAAGTTATATGCTGTTTTGAATTTCCTTCCATATCTTTTCAAATCAAATAACTCATTTTTTCACCATTTCCTCATCCAAGATGCAGTACTGCCTATAACAATATTCAAAAATTACAATATCAATTTAAAATTATATTGACTTTTAAAAATAAAATAGCAATTTTTCCTTTCTTTTTTGAACTAGGTAATTACTCTGGATCTTAAAAAGAAAGCTAGGATACTTATTTGATCACTTGATTGCTGAGTCTGTCTTAAAGACTGTTGCAAGATTTCTGATAGGAATGTGAGATTTGTCAACACTTGTGTTGGTCTCTGCAGCAGTTTATCATTGCTGCTGCATCATTGCTGCCATCATCTTGGGATCTTTTTAATGTTATCATCACCCAAATATTCCTGAGCTCTAAATAAAAGGTGATTTCCTAAATACACAGGTTTTGTAATTCCTTCCTTGATTTTTTACAGCAGCCTACTAAGAATGACAAATCATTGACAGAGAAGTCTCTTGTTAAACTGAAACTGTTCCTCAGGCATGCTGTTAAATCTTTCTCATGGCTGAGTCGAGACACCATTTTTTAGATCTTTTTCATGGGCAGTGTAGATAAAATGGGGATTGAGTCAAAGGGAACAGCAGTGCAAAGGTTGTTGCTAGCTATGCACTGTTACAATGACAAGTATTTATTTGGCTGTCAGTGTAATGTGCTGTTTAGTAGTCATTTTCTGTCTTCTCTGATGCTACAGGAGAAAAAGCATGGGATGGATGGAGTAAGCCCATGTTCTGGGCATAGTCTATCTTGACTAAATAAATCTAAGTAGTGGTAATAAATGGGAGATAGATGAAGGTAGAATTAGCCTAAACAGAAATGGAAGTAAGACCAGTTTTTACAGCACCAAACACTAATTTGGGAAAATTAAATTAAATTTTCTGTCTTTGTGGTGGGTTAACCTTGGCTGGATGCTAGACATCTACAAAGCCACTCTCTCACTCCCCTTCAACAGGACAGGGGTAGAAAATAAGATGAAAAAGCTCATAGGTCATGATAAAGATAGGGAGATCAGCTACCAATTACCAATTATCACAGGCAAAACAGACTTGACTTGGTGAAAATTAATTTAATTTATTGTAATTTAAAAATAAGGTAGGATAGTGAGAAACAAAAACAAAACTAAAACCACTTTTCCTCCTCCTTCCTAGCCTCAGCTTTGTTCCTTCATTCCTGACTTGTCTACCTCCTTTCACCCCAAACAGCGCAGGGGGGTGGGGAATGGGGGGAGCAGTCAGTTCACAACACTTTGTCTCTGCCTCTCCTTCCTTCTCATGCTCTTCCCCTGCTCCAGCATGGGGTCCTTCCCACAGGATACAGTCCTTCACAAACTGCTCCAGTGTGGATCCTTCTTCAAGAACTGTTCCAGCATGGGTCCATGAAGTACAGTCCATCAGGAATGGACTGCTCCATAGTGGGTCCCCTAGGGACCACAGTTACTGCCAGAAAACCTCCTCCTGTGTGGGCTTACTGCAGGCCAGAAGCCTGCTCTGGCATGGGGTCTCCACAGGCTTCAACTTCATTCAGAGCGTGTCCACCGCTGCAGTGTGGCATCCTCCATGGGCTGTAGGTGCACATCTGCTCCACCATTAACCTCCATGGGCTGCAATGGCACAACCTGTGTCACCATCGTCTTCTCCACAGGCTGCAGGGGACTCTCTGCTCTGGCTCCTGGAGCACCCCCTCCTCCTTCTTCTCCGTTAACCTTGGTGTCTGCAGGGCTGTTTCTCTCACATTTTTCTCACTCTTCTCTCTCACAGCTGCTGTGCAACATTTTTTACTCTTTCTTAAACATGTTATCACAGATGTGCCACCAGCATCACTGATGGGCTCAGCTTTGGGGACCCAACTAGGGGAACCGGCTCTGCACAACACAGGGGCAGCTTCTGGTGTCTTCTCACAGAAGTCACACCTGCAGCCTCCCTGCACCCTTGCTACCAAAACCTTGCCACATAAACCAAATACAATCTTGAAAAAGATCTTATACCTCAGTTCTTACTGAATTGAAGTTAAAAGTACTCCTCTGCTTTTTAAGATATTTATAGAAATAGGAAGTAGGAGATGCCAATATGCTAACTAAGAAGCAGCAAGCTTTTACAACAATGGCACATGACTTATTTTCCTAGGGACTGTGGATATACTGTTATGGCACTTAAACCTTTTTGCTTAAAATACCTTTAAAACCTTATTGCTATCTGTATTATGTATATCAGAACCATTTCAAGTAAAAAATGGCAAAAATCCATTGCTACAGGCAAAAATCCTACGCATGTAAAATTTTTCCACTTCAGATGTGAAAAACACAAGCATTAAAAGCAGATCTTCAAATTAATATTATTGCTTAGATATTTTTGTTTTTCACAAAGTGTATAATTGAACCTTTTTTGATGTCTTTTTCCTTTTATTTGCTTCAAAACAATAAAAAATAACAAATGTTACTGGATTCTTAATTTATTCTGCCTCATTGATATAATTGCTGTGTGCCACCTCAAGGTTTAAGGAAGCAGATGCAGCAGTTTCCATACCATGCTTGTATAGCTCTGAAACAGTAGGCAGCAAACAGTGTTGACAGGATAGGTCAAGTTATGAAACTTGTAAAACTTGCCCTCGAGCATTCTAACCAAATATAGAAAGAACTCACATATTTGACAGTTATTTTTAAAGATTCTCACAAATTCCTGTGATGTGAGTTGTTACCTTTGAAAGCAGATAAAAAGCAGAGAAGGACAGACGTGTGCACACAAAAAGCTGCTGCTTCTGTTGGACTTCTAAAACTGACACCATGTTTTACAAAAAATCGATGAAAGATTCTTCTGCTTCACTATAAATGGTCTCACCCTGTTTAAAATATGGTTTTATGTCAAACAATTCACTGAAACTGTGAGAAATGTGTGGCCAATTAGGAAATGTAAGACATTGTATATCCTACCTATAGAGGGGTTTCTGGTTTGCATGTGCCGCTTGGAGAATAGAAGTCAGCTGGCACAGTCACTCATTTGTCAAGGGAGTTTCTCATGTTCTTCCTTGTTGTATATTGTCTACAGTTTGCTATCAGATTTTTAAAAAGGTGACTTGTCTTAAGGGTTTACAAGTCACCAAGATCTCTGTTAACATGTTGGCACTTTCCAGCTGTTTTTATCTTACCGAAGGATAAGAAGCAATAGGTATGACATAGCTATGATAGCTTTGTGATACCTGTTTACCACTTGTGGCTGCTGTAAAAGAAAAAAGTTCTATTGCCTCCTGTAAGAACTGAAGCAGGTAGTTAATATTTCCAGTGCCTACAGCTGTAGAATTTCCATGAGTTATCATTCCCCTCTTGATGCTTTATCATCTGTATCTATGGACATCCCACTGCAGTTCAAATTATCAGTGATTTATGCAAGATAAACACCAGAAAGTTTTGGATGCTTTTCCAATTCTTTTTGTCTTTGTAATCCTTGACTGTACACATTACACATGAAAAGGCTTTCTCAGGATTGTTGAGTCTCCTTTTTCTGTGGATGAGCAGAAATAACAGCTGTTTGTGTAAATAAAATTGATATAGAAAAAGCCAACTGAGGTTGTTAAAGAAGGTTGTATCAGAGTTAGGAGATGAATCGTTGCAGCTCCAGAAAACAAGTGATTCTTAAGAAATTCACCACGTTCCACATTATATGAGTTCCACAATTTATGCAAGATTGCTGTCAAGGGAAACTGTGAATATGCAGGTCTATAACATCATTTGTTTCTTATGCAAATTGTGGACAATACATCCCAGCAGTACATGCAAAAGTAGATTTTGCTGCTCTAGGGACTCAGACAGAGAAGGAGTTGTGCAGTTTTGCAGACCTTACACAGACACGACTGAGCATGGCTTTTGGTCACAACTGCCTAAGGCAGGCTCTTTCTGCACAGCAGTGCTCTTTGTCAACATCCTGTAGCACCTGGAACTGATTTTACAGTCTTGTTATTTGCCATCTTAAGCATGTGTTTTCAGTTGCTTAATGCCTAAAGCTGTTTCTGCATTAATGTTGTGTTATTGTCTAACCATACCAGGAAAAGTCAGACTTCTGAAAATTCAAGGCACTTTTTTTTTGCATAGGTTGAAGTGCCTCTCTGTCCCAGGCTCTCACTGCATTTGTGTGGATTAGTTTCTTTGCTACGTGAATTACTGAAAATCCCCAAGAGTGATAAAATTAAAGAGTATTAGAATGTCAATATAAACACTATGAAGGAAATGTTTGAGAAGAATTGTAGCTTGGAATTTTTTTTTAAAGTTCCTCCTGTACTAAACCTTTTACAAAATAAACAGAAACATGGCTCTTGCCGCAAGGAACCCTGTATGTTTTGCTGTCTTAACATGAAATGAGGAAAGGATGGAATCAGGACATTTAAATCATATTTTGGCTCCAACTCTCTGCTGTTCCCTTGGTTAATGAAGTCAGTTTCCTTTGAAGAAAAGAAAAATATTATAGCAGTTATTTTTCTATCCTTAGCTAAGCAACAAACTCTCGAGTATTTCAGGAACATGTATATGACAATAGCCACCAGATATGAAGGCTGTTAACAAGCTGACATGGAACATTTCTGTTTCTACACAATACAAGTCGAAGTATTGCAATGAAACTGCAAGAATATGAATACATTTGGGAAAAATAAGTTACAGAAGATGCAAGTATGAGAAAAAAAAAAAAAGCACTAAAATGACAGTTAAACCAACTGAGACACCCTCTGAATTCATTAAGGATTTTATTGTGGTGAAACCAGAAACTCTATATGCTACTATCCTAGTCTAAGTGTCATGTCAAAAAAACCCCACACATGTTAAAGAAAGCCTGTATGCCCACTAATTTATCAAAGTGATGATGATGGATTAACTTTAAATACAGGTATATAGCAAAAGGGCATTTTTAAAAGCCCTTCTGGTCAGAAGAATAACTACGTGAAAATGCCTTTCTCCAGCAACAGAGTTCTACACCCTGTGTTTAATCTGACATATTTTCTTTTGCATCCAAAGTATATTTTCAGTAATATTTACCCTGATTAACAATTAGAGATTAATGAATAGATTTTGTTTTTCTTTCAGCTAGGAAATACTCAGCAAAACTGTAGAGTGAAATATAGCTGAAGTCATTAAGGTTCTAATTATATGACTGTTAGAAAAAAACTATATAAAGTTATTGTTTGAAAATCATGAAGAGATGATGGAGTTTCTAAGTTTCAGAGTACTCTGTCAAGTAAATATGAACTACTAGCAAGGCACCAGCTCTGCATGACAAAATGGGCAATCCTCTCACTTCCTGTGCAATGGAACCAAAGAAATGCCATACTGATTAGGCTCGCTCTGTGGCTATAGAAATGCTTTGAAAGGTGTATTAGATCCATACCTACGTGGAGAGATCACTTCCCTTGTACATCTGGACAGTTTCCAGGAGTTAATTGTTGTGGAATTGTTATGAGACTTTTTAGCAGGAATCAAATCTGCACTATAGTGTGTAACTAAGAGCTACTGAGGGAGCTACCCTCAGTAAATTTCTCTAATCCCATTTTTAGCTCACATATATTTCTGTGAACATAGGAACCTAGGGCAATGACTTCCACAGATTAATATGTACCACACAAGGAAGTATTTGTCTTTCTTGTCAGTAGTACTGTTTCCTGACAATGTCCCTGGGAGCCCTCTAGTTCCTGTGCTGTTGCCTTCTTTTTCTGCTTTCCTTTTATGATTTGTAGACATCTAGGACATAGTCCACCCCAGCTGTCTCTTTCTCAAATTGAAAAGCTTTATTTAGTCATTCCTTGTATGGTAGCTCTTTTCTTCCTGAATTATTCTTGTTATCTTACCCTATATCATCTTTGGGTTTACAATAACATTTTTAAGATGAGATACAAGAACTGCAAGAATATTCAGAATGTGGCAACATCTGACACAAAATGATCTAGTTAAATGTTCTGCTTTGTTAGAATTTCCTTCCTAAAAGTACTCTGACTTGAAAAATCACAGCACTTCACTTTTCCAGCATAAAAGGAACATGTACAGTGATGTTGCATTTGGTGACTTATTTTAAAACTAGTCACTTTGCTAGCTACATGGGAATTTAAAAAGCAAAGATCTACCATTGCAAAAATTAATCTTTTATTTAATTTCATTGCCTTCCTGAGCTTGTACAAATATCTTAAGGATTTTGTGACTTTATGAATGGCTGCTATGAGATAATTGAGATGTTCACTCTGAAGCCTAATGACAACATAACCAAAACTGTTATACTCACAATATGTCATTTTAGCAGAAATACTGAAATGCTTTGGTAATATGAAAGAAGACAGTACACAAAACAATATGTTTAATTGTCCAAGATCCATTGTACTCCAGCATTTTGTATTCCATTTAAAACGTATTTTTAAGATATCATGTGATTTATTTTTGACAGGTTACTCACATGTTCTGTTTCAGCTAATCTTTTGCTATTTGTTAACTTTTTTTTAGGTGTTTCTCTAAGTGTATATTTTAATACCTATATAGAAACCTCTGCTTTTCATAAGTATTATCATTGAAAATGATCATTCCTAAAGTGCTTCTGACAAAACAAAGCAAAGTATAAAAACTGTTTCAGCATCAGTGGCATTACTTCACACATGCCATGGACATTAATGATACAACAGTGATATCATGTAGGAACTGTGCTGAGATTCGATGTATTCTGTAATGAGGTTTTGGGTAACAATTTCTTCTGTCACCTAAGATTTCAGCTGTTAACTCATACAATTAAAGTATATGCATATTATTCTGATTTTCCTTTTTTTTTTTGTAATATGTTTTGTATGCCATCATTGCTGTCAAAGTACACTGCAACCCATCAGCTCACTTCATATTGAATTGCTAGTAGAACCAGTGTGGTCTGGCAGATATGATTCAGCAGACTTTGTGTGTACCTGTCCTGGTTTCAGCTGGGATAGAGTTAATTTTCTTCCTAGAAGCTAGTACAGTGCTGTGTTTTGGATTTAGGATGAGAAAAATGTTGAAAACACACTGATGATTTTAGTTGTTGCTCAGTAGTGTTTACACTGGTCAAGGACTTTTTAGCTTCCCATGCTCTGCCAGGTGCACAAGAAGCTGGGAGGGGGCACAGCCAGGACAGCTGACCCAAACTGGCCACAGGGCTATTCCATCCCATATGGCGTCACGCTCAGTATAGAAACTGGGGGGAGTTGGCTGGGGGCAGTGATCGCTGCTTGGGGACAGGGTGGGCATCGGTCAGCAGGTGGTGAGCAATTGCATTGTGCATCACTTTTGTATATTCTTTTATCATTATGATTATTATTTTCTCTTCCTCTGCTTTCCTATTAAACTGCCTTTATCTCAATCCATGGTTTTTACTTTTTTTATTCTGATTCTGTCCTCCATCCCACTGGGAGGGTGGGGGTGGTGAGAGAGCAGCTGTGTGGTGCTTGGTTGCTGACTGGGGTTAAACCACGACATCACGTAATGTTAAATACCTGTTTTTCAGAAGAATAAAGTAAAATACTAAGCTGATCTTTCAAACTTTTGTCTTTTCAGTAGAAACCAATTTGACTATTAATTTCAGTTATTGAGATACTCAAAAAAACTTTGCCAGCTGCAATTTATTTGTAATTGTTGCTCATCAGCATTCAGTATTTGACATACCTGTTGTAGTAAGTAAATTGAACAGCTTCTGAAATAATTTTTCCAGGCAGCTGTATATCTGTATTGAAATGTAATCAAGTAGCTTACAGAAAAAATGGTCCTTGATTATATATGTTACCTTTGATACAAAAAGGTCCTATAACTTGAAGTTTCCTTCTATTTATTAAGATCAAAGGTGAGCTGTACAGCTGTGTTAAATTGCATCCAGTAATGCCTCTGTCACTGGTGGCTCACTTGAGTAAATTAATACATGCACTGACAGAATACTCAAGCTTGGACAAATAAGATTTCTTAAGCTGCATTAGCTCATCTTCATCTGTCAGTCCAAGGTCTTGCCTCTACTGTCAGTCTAGGCCGTTATTTTTGTCTGACCTCAGCAGATTGCCTGCTATCTGACTGTCAAAGTATTTCTAATATTGAGCCTTTCCTCCACTTTTATGACTCATATGGTTGTAGACCACAGCAGTCATCCTTCCCCACATATATTTTTCCTCTTTAAGTTTCTTCTCCTTACACTTTGTATAATAGGAGTACTGTGCATTTTTTAATGGATGTTTATAATGAAGTCCAGTGGATTTCAGTTATGAAGTAGTCTTTAACGAATTTTAGACCAAGATCGTTATTGTGGGATGTTCTTGATCTTTCCATTTTAGGGAATAATTCAGGGCTGGGTATCTTGCATTCAACTGCTATTTAGCTGAAGAGAAATCAAAAACTCATGAGTAGTTCCCTTAGCTTACAGTACCAAAATGCCAGTTAGCATCCAAAATCCATTCCCTGGTTTGTTTTGTTTTGTTGGGTTTTTATTGTTTTTTGTTTATTTATTTGTTTTTTCTCTTCCCTATAAAGTAATATATATGGTTCAGGCTGGATTGAAATACTGTTTCTGTTTGCTCCTTCCCCTTCTCATCCAGAGATAATGTTTCAGTCACACTCAGCTTTTACCCAGTCTTCAAGACAAGTCCTTCTGTCTGGATTTTTGCATTATTGAGTATGTTTCCATAAGGATATGGGCAGAAATGTGTGTCTGTTTCAAAAGAAGAGGAATATCTATGTTTACAAGTCTTCACAATATTTCACCTTCACAAGTCTTCACCTTCATTACCTAATGGGTAATTAGAATCCTAAACAAAACAATTGAAGTAAGCAGCTAGTCTAATTCTGGAGAATCTTTTAAAACCACAGGAACTGCATTAGCATATGCTTAAATCGCCCACTAGCTATCTGCTAAGATGACTTTCCAAAGATCATGGTTGTATAGCATTCTTTGCAGAATCTCACAGCTAAGAAAGTGATGATGCAGATGAAATAAACTAATTACTTGTTGTGAACACTCATCATTTTATGACTCAAAATCTTATTTCTGTCTACACTATTTGGAGCAACTTTTGTCCAAATATTCCAGTCATGCAGTTCCATGTTGCAGCAACCATGAAATTGCAGTGCACGAAGTTGCTCTTTCTCAGCTTCTGTTAGTAGGACTCCTATTTCAGGATTTTCATATTCACAAACCAAGTTGTGACATGCAAAACTGTTTACCCAGTGTTTTCAGGAGGATGAAAGATGATATCTTTTGCTTTCTTGCACCAACATCCACCCCAAATCGGAAATAAACTTTTCTATTTCATAGTTGCAAACTGATTGTAACTTTGAAAGTAATTACAAAATGCATGCAAAAATAATTTTCTTTATGAACAAATATTTATACATAGCCCTGTACAATTATAGAGTTTGCTATCAATGCACTTGTAAGTATGGGATATAAATATTCAGAAAATCAGGGATTCCAATCGGTAAATTGGTGGAGCATGGGTGACAAGTAAATTGACAAGCATTTCTCTTCCATTTAGTTGAAAGGGGGATGGCATCTTGTGACTTTCCTTTCATTGTCTCAGAGAAATGTCCAAGACATTTCTAATTATTATAGACAATTATGTCTATCTAGCATCTGCTTCATGCTTCATGACAATCAGATCACATCTTATTTTGATAAATTTTACATATTAACATAAGGTAATGCTCAGCATTCTACAAATTATTTTAGACTACAGCAGTTAAAAATAATCCCGTTATGCAAATAGTCCATGCTATTTGCCTTTTCTGTTCATTGAACATGCTTGCATTTCATAGCTGTGAAATCATTTGTGAAAAAGCCTTATACAAAATAAGTGCTACTCTAATATTAGGAGATACTGGGGCTACATCAATAGTGAAGTTTTTCAGATAAAATACCTAAATGTTATTTTCTATCCTTAATGTTATTTAGCAATGTAAGTTGCTGAATTTCTTCATTAACTTGTTCTGTCATCTGGGAATACCTTCCTTCTTTCTTCATTGTATATAGCACCAGAGGAATGCCAGACGTTTTACAGACAGCAAGGAAAAAGAGCTGCTTTAAGGAGTGATAGCATACACACACACACACACATATGTATATATATATAAAAATAATGATACAGAGTATTATTTGAAATCAGAAACTGTTGCTTAGGAGAGATAGGAAATTGTTCTGCATATAATGATTTATCTCTATGCCATGACTAATAGGGGCCAAGCAATAATTAATGTCAAAGCAAAATGGAATCTGAAAACCTCATCATCTATTTGTAATTAAATAACATTGATATAGCAAATTTGAAGTTTTGCTCAAGCTGATTTTCAGAAAAGATTTAAAGGAAAGTAAGGGCACTTGTCAAACACTGTTAAGGAACTAGTTCCAAGTTTATTGTTACACAACTATTTTCCTGTGTACATTTTGTGTAAGTCCACCTTTTTTCTTGTTCACCTTTCTTATCTTCTAATCTTCATTTTCCAGAGCAATTATCTTTTAGTAGTATTTGTAGTCTAATTAAGGCTCTAAATGTTGACTTGCTCTGAAAGAAACATATTTTCATTTCTTACATACCATATTAAGACAGTAGTTATCAGTGTTTACTTTTAATATAGAAGAACACATTGAGTGGAATTCTTTGGAGGGCTTTCCTGGATTTTCTAGTCTTTAATTATTTCATAAATTATGCTATCATAGGTTGCTTAATGAACTTTTAAGTGACATGAAATCCTGGGAAGAACTATGGGTAAATTGGGAAAGAGTGTACAGTGCAAATGATTTGCATAAATTAGGGACAGTGAGAAAGACAAAGGTAATGACTATAGACAGGTACACCTGTATTCCTGTCAAGGAGACAGCAATAATAATGATCAAAGATCTAGAAAATAAGACCTCATGTAAAGTGCAAGTCCTGAGACAGTGTAGAAGAAAAAAGAAAGAGTGAAAATATTACTGTCAGGCATTGCTACAGAGGAAAAGAATAATCTGCTCTCCAAGACAGGAATTAATGAGCTTAAACTGTAGCAAGTACTTCAAGGTAGATGATAATTTTTTTCTAACTCTGAGGAAAGCAATACCTGCAATAAATGGTCTGGAGAGATCATGGAGTCTTCCTCATCAGGTGCCATCAAGAAGAGGTTAGAAAAGCACTTAAGAAGAATGATATAGGCACACTGATTATTCCATCAGTGAATGAATTAGAGGACCTGTGAAGGTTGTTTTCTGCTTTGCAATTTTTTTGTCAGACATTAGCACAAGCAATACCACTCACTTTTCCCACTTCTTATGCAGTCCTCCGCTTTTTGCTTGGTAACAACTGTATTGTCCTGCAGATAGTGCTGGGAAAATGGAGGCAGAGTTCAAACAATTTTGTTTGGAGGATCTGGGACAGGTTTTGGGCGTAAATCTTGGCCATTGCAAATGAAAAGCTAAATGTAGAACAATGTCAACTAGCTATCAATATTGTGATATGAATCATATCCTCTCCTAGCAGTGCCATTCATCAGTGTTCACAGACCAAAATGAAATATTGCAATGCATTGGCTTTGATAGCAAGTCTTTGTGGCCTAACAAGTGCCAAAAATCTGTATTATTTTTCCTCTTGTTTGATGTATTTACTAAATACTTGAAAAGCTAAATAACAAAAGGCTTCTGACTGCTTAGCAATTTGTTCCTCTAACAAAAGAGAGCAGGTTTAATGTTTCTATTTGCAGTGATATAAGACCAACAAGTAGAAAGCAGAAACAATGTCAGCTTAATGTCTATTACAAAGAGCAATGTAAATGGAAAACATTTTTCCACTGCTGCCACCCCTACAGGCAAATTCCAGTAAATAGATGTCAGGTCAGGCAATCAGTGATGATATTGATCACATTTTTTGTTTAAAGACAATAAAAAAGAAAGGTTTCACCTTTTGAAACATTCACGCTGAGTTAGGTAAGCTTTAAAACACCATAGAATTATGAATAGTACACCTCCAACCTTTCTTTCCTATCCTCTAATATCGTTTGATTCTGAACAGGTCTGGTTTGACTTTGGTCAGGATTTTTAATTATACCTGAAAATAAACGTTGTAGGAATGAGTGAGCATTATTGTTGGAATTCAGCAGAGACAAAGAAAAGAGCAAGAGGATAGCACAATAGAGATCTTGATAGAGTTTCTATTAGCTACACAAAAAGAAGCATAGCTGTAGTTGGAAATTCTAGCATTTTACATTGCACAGGCTGCTTCATTATAGGTACAATGCTTTTCAAGGGTGTAAGGCTTCAATGGATCTTCAAACAGTCTACTTAGTATTTTGCATGGGTTTATTTGACTGTATTCAAAGTAGAAGAAATAATTATAGACCTGAAGAACAGAGTGTAGTCAACAGCTGATAGAAAAATCCAGAGAAGGTTATACTGGTAAATATAGTGAAGCTCTTTCTCAGTGAGCCTTAAACTAGATAAACAACATATGGTCAGCAACAATGCCACCTAATGAACAACGAGAGGCCCAGCCCCTGTAATCATAAAAATGCTTTGGCTGCATTTTCATGAATAGTACAGACCAGACCTATGTCTTGGGAAAATAGGAAAGTTAATTCTAAGTAATATCTCCTCTTCTCTCTAATTTCACTTGAAACTACTTCTGTCGTCATATTTGACACTAAATTTCAACATATATTGTGGTGCAATAAACAGCTGCACCACGGATGTACTGCAATTTACAGAAGGATGAATTGAAGTGATTTTCCCACTTGATAGGAAGGAAAAGTTTTGCATTCATTAAGGAACCTCATGCTACATCAGCTCAAAGGAAACTCCATCAGAGCACCCACTAGGATACCACTATAATAAGATATCATTTACAAATCTTGGGAAATTATAAAGGATTCCTTTTTCAAGAGATTATTCTTTTCCTGTTTGTCTATAAGTGATATTCAACAAGGACCTTTGCATGACCGTGCAAAACAAAACTGAGTTGTTTCAGCAAATGTTGGTCAATCATTTCTCACCAAGAATACTTCTCTTTCCTTTAGAAAATTTATGAAGTTATAGCATCATGAAAATGCTGAAAATGCTGAACAGTTATATTCATGCAGATTGAGCCAGAAAACAAAGCATACATCAGTAGTATGTTCTGCTAGTATCAGATGGTGGAAGATCTTCAGGCAAATGGTTTTTTTTTAGCCTAATCACCACAAGGTATGACAGTCTGCTTCAACAGTAACTACTTTTTGACAACTACTGAGGGACTGCACACTAAAGTCCCAAGATTTTCCAGGTACCAGCTGAAATAAAGATGATTTGTCAATACCCTTGAAGCCAGAGGTACCCATATTACTATTTTAAAGGTTAATCTTATTTTTGAAAGTTAACTAATAAGATAAAACTTTCATATATGTAATTTTATGCTTATGCATATGCTTATGATTTTTGTTAGAGAGAGACTTTCTACCAACATGTATATAAAGGATCTACAAATTATGAATTCCACAGTATTGGTTCACAGGGATGATTTTGTAAAGATGGCAGTGATATTGGTTTGTATTTATATGCAGTCCTTAATTGCGACCCAGTTTGTAATACCCCAGTGGTTCCATACACCAAAAAAAGGGATAGAAAGGAGAATTCACCATGGGTCTTATTCATTGAGGATGGCTCAGGGTATGGATCAAATTCCCATGAAGGAGTTTAAGATTTGGTAGTTAAAGCTGATACCTGGGTGCATATATTTACAAATACTGAATTTAAGTTTACATAGGAAACATTAGCTGAGTTATTTCTGAAGTTCTGGGTGCTGTGCTTAATAAATAATATTTCTGTAAGGCTGACTTTAGAGTTTTGTTTTTCTTTTTTCTTGTTTGACTTCTAATATACAGTATGTACTTCAAACTCTTTAGTATGATATACACTTGTAAATACACATTTACTACCTTAAATATTTTCCTCTTCTAACAGGTAATAACTTCAAAAGAAGTTATTAGATTTCCTAGAGGTTTACCCCAGTCTGACTTGAGTATAATTTATTTTTATATCATTGTCTTGTATTTAATCTAAAGTTATTATCAGCTACTCTTTCACTTTCCTTGCCATAAATGTTTCCTAACTAGAGTAACATTATAAAGCAGAGATTTCAGTCAAGAAATACATTTCAAAGCATTTATGCACAAGTCAATATCTGATATAAAATGAAAAGGAACAGGGTAATGAAAGATGGAAAAATGCCTAGAGAAACAACCATGTATTTTGCTTCCCAGGCTGCGAACTATTAGGAACATATGTAACATCTCAGGTAGATTAGTTATGTAAGAGGGTTCAAGCAAAGACTCCATTCCAGTAGCTTTTGCTAGCTAAGCAAATATGACTTATTAAGAGGCCGGTGGAAACCTTAAAATCACCAGGAAACCATTGCTGGGGAAAAAAAAAAAAAAAATCTTGCTTTTGCAAGCATCCCTCATGAAAGGCTTCTTATGTGATATTTTTATGTGAGGCAAGAAATTTCCCTTATTCCTTGTAACTTTTTCTTTTTCCTGCACACAGACTTAAAAAAAAAAATAAATCCTTACTCCCCATCTCTTCTTGTCTGGGTTCATCCCATGAGAGGACAGAAGGGCCTTGGTTTCTTGTCAGAATAAAAAAAGTTGACTCTCTTTTTTTCTCTCATCCTTCCCACACATATGCAATGTCTTTCAACATCTCTGTGATAAGCCACAAGTAACTGATGGCATTTTGTATTCTATGGACAATACAATTCTGTGACATTCACAGCACTCCGGAACCTATCCATGCTGTACTTCTGTCAAGGTATTCTAAATCTAAACTGACTTGCACACCAAAAGATAGATTTATTGATATTTGAAAAAATCTGTATCTTATACCTGTCTGACTTACCTGAGGTCACTCATAATGAAGGAATGGTTCAATGAAAAGGGTGTAACTACAGTAAATCAGTGAGTTATGTTCTAGTTGCTAACACTGTAAACACCGGTTACAAAAGAGGAAGGTCCAAACAATACAATTATTTCTTTGGCCCCAACCTCTTCCCAACCTGTGACCTTCAGAATTTTTTGAGACTTCTCTCAACTGAAGATGCTATACTTTGCTGCATGGATGTTCTCCTTCTTAACATGGCCTTCTATATACTTTAGTATAGCCACAGGTCTGTTGGAGTCTGCATAAGACTGTGTGTCAGTCAAGGGGCGAGTAGGGGAAGGATGGATATTTTAATTGCTGTTTGCTATAGGTATAAACATAGAATCATGGAATCATAGAATCATTCAAGTTGGAAAAGACCTCTGAGATCATCTAGNGTTGGCCACCTTGGCCACCCGGGCACACTGCTGGCTCATGTTCAGCTGGCTGTCAACCAGCACCCTCAGGTCCTTTTCTGCCAGGCAGCTTTCCAGCCACTCTTCTCCAAGCCTGTAGCGTTGCATGGGGTTGTTGTCACCCAAGTGCAGGACCCGGCACTTGGTCTTGTTAAACCTTGTTAAATTGGCCTCGGCCCATCGTTCCAGCCTGTCCAGATCCCTCTGCAGAGCCTTCCTGCCCTCAAGCAGATCAACATTCCCGCCCAGCTTGGTGTCATCCGCAAACTTACTGAGGGTGCACTCAATCCCCACATCCAGATCATTGATCAAGATATTAAGGAAGGCTGGCCCCAATACTGATCCCTGGGGAACACCACTTGTGACCGGCCACCAACTGGATTGAACTCCATTCACCACCACTCTCTGGGCTCAGCCATCCAGCCGGTTTTTAACCCAGCGAAGAGTACACCTGCCTAAGCCATGAGCTGCCAGATTGTCTAGGAGAATGCTGTGGGATACAGTGTCAAAATAAAGCTTTAAACCTTTAAAGCTTTAAAGATGGAGCTTTAAAACTTGTTTCAGCTAGTTCTTTCCTAATTTAGATTTTTTTGTTCCACTATGGGTTTGTTCGTTTGCTCACTGCCTGCAAGAAAGTAGAATTCTTATCCTTATCTGAAAATGTTTTTTCGGTGATATGGATATGATTATTGATTTTGACTAATACTCAGGTTTACCTTTTTTTTTTTCTTAAGGTGTCAGCTGACTTGCAGTTTTGAAATTCCAAAGTAGCATTTCATACATATGGCACATATGACTGTCTTGCTGAGTGACAGTTGCAATTACATTTTGGCTTGGCGACTTTTCTGTAAAGACCACACATTGGTCTTGAAGCAGGTCCAGTCACACACACACAAACTTGCTCTTTGTTTCAGAGGTCAGTGAGTCTGTCCATTGAGTTTAAAGCATGGTTACCACTTTGCAAAATTAGAATTACTGTAGTGTGGGTAATAATTAGTTTAGACTATTCCTCTGTTCTGAGTTCTTGAGTACAGTTATCTGTGGTTCATAGTAGCATTTGTGGATTCAGCACCACTATTTTCCTTAGTATTCCTACTGTCTTATCAGGCTTTGTGATATGTATCTCTGGCACAGAGGGAGAGAGGTAACAGTCAGTAATTGCCAGCTGGAAGTCTATGTGATTCACAGCTCTATGTAAATTTACTGCTTGTCAAATATGAATTTCCTATACCTCAGATGCTGCCATTTATTACTTTGTATGTTCCTGGGGGCATTGTTGTACCTGATCCTGTACAATGTTGTTACTCTTAGCTTCCTTGGAGGGCAATATAAGATGCTTCTCTGAGTTGAATTCATGAGTTTATAATGTCTCTCTAAATGTCCTTTTCACCTGTTATACACTTATAACACCTTACGCACAGTATGTGTTGCATCTAACATGTCAATTGCTGAATGAGTGGTGGAGTGGTATCTCATAAAAGATTGGTTGGAATTGATATAAGCTGTATATTTTATTCTTTCATATATAACAGATGTTAACATATCCAGATATACACTAACATATTTTACCTTTTCCTCACCAGTGATGAGTGGTCAATCATGAGAATGTTATGCTGTGTTTAGGAGCTCTCAGGAAAATATTATTCCATCATTTGTGAATCTCAGAATCAGGATGTGTACATTTTTATGTCTAGACTGTATAAGAGACAGAGCTAAAACAGACTACCATGCTGTTTATTTTCTTTAATATTTAACTGTTTCACTCTCTGTGAAACTAAACAGTCATCACACACCCCAAACATTTACAGAACTGATAAGATGAGCCCAGACCTGTTCCCACAGACTTCTGTTGAGAAGTTTCAAATAACATAAAATATCAAGTCTGAGCAGGAAACAGAGGAAAATTACTGTCTCCCGCAGGCAGATCGTTGCCATGGGATGTATATTTCTTAAACTAGCTTTAAAATGAAAAGCCTATTGACACCATTTGAAAGTTCATCAAAGACTTTGAAAAAATTATAATGCAGTATTAATCTTTATTTGTTATAGCTGAAAGGGTGTTATGGTACAATAAATAATAACATTTATTTTGTACCGTTGTCAGAATGTGCTTTGCAAATACATTACTTTTAGTTATGTTTTAACAACAAAGGCAATGTTGTTGACATCAACTGCAGCTTTATGAAATGAAATTAAAATAGTTTAATAACATTAGCAAAATATTTTTTCTGGGGAAAAAAATATAGATCTGTCTCCTGATGATTCCTATTAGCAATTTATCTGATGTAGAGGAGAACAGATAAGGAGTTAGGAATGATGGTGAAAATTCAGCTCTCTTATTGCTTGCACCACATTGAAATTAGCCCATGAGCTGTGACTTGACACAGGGTTTTTTTAGACACTTACATCTGTTTTTAGCCTATGCTTCAGCCTATATTTCAAGACTTCAAATTTCAGTTTTGTTGTAGATTTTAATCGTACCTGGTTTTGTCTTCAATAAGTCAGTTTCCATTTTATAAAACTAGAAAATAATTGTGCATGAAGTGGTCCAAAATTAGTCATACATTTAAATAAAATGTCTATCTCTAGTCTAATAAAAAAATCTCACTTTTATTTCAAGATATAAACCCTAAAAATTCTTTTTGTTCTGTAATATAAACTGTTTATTAAAAAATTAATATGTGAAATAAATACTTACCATCTTCCTATCAGTGCTTGTACAGGTCTGTTTAATATGTGTACATCAGAATGGGTGAACCTTTATTTCTGAACTGCCTAGATATTGCAGTAACAAAAGCCATTCAAGCCCTAGGTAGGTTAAGATCTTAAACACTGAGAGTTGTTGCTGTCCTTCTAAGTCCAAAAATGTTGTAGATAAACTGTTTTTGATGAAATATTGTATTTTAAGAGAAATCAGTTTGATGGAAAGGCTAGGAAAGTAGAATGGAAGCCAGTAGATTTATTCTGCTGAGAATGTTGGTAACGGGTGTCTTCTGGCTGTTTTCTCTACTACCTTAAAAGTGCTGTAGTTCCATGATTCTTTGAAAAAGAAAAGGCAATAGAAAATGTATACAAATGCCATCTAGCTAATGAAAAGTTAAACTGCAGGCTGTTATGTAGGGCAAAGGCAAAAAACTGATTTACCACCATACTTCTCTTTTTCTCACTTTTCTAGAAGAAAATAGATTTTGTGAGGAAAAGGGGATGTGTTATAAGCTGCCTCCCTGTGAAAAAATAAATCTTCTTGAGACTGTTTTGAGATGTAAATTGTCACTTTTTCTAAGAGAAAATGGGTCTTAACTCCAGATTTATGTGAGCATTTACATCAACAAGTCTGCTGGACTTGTTCACACAGGCAATGTGCACTTAGAATCTGGCCTTTTGGGAATCCATGCGGAATGTAATAACTGATAAAGACATTGAGTCTACACAACAAATCCTATTTCTGCAGTGTAATAAACTAAGAAAATTGGTGCCTAACATGTTGTTCTGGTTGTCACTTTACATATAACACCTCAACATTTTGCTGCAGTAACTAAGGGAAAGCTCATGGTTCTTTTCCAAAAGCACACACACACACACACACATATATATATAATTAGCTGGTAGCCATGGGAAGCCCATGAAACATAGTTAAGTAATCTTCCATCCTCAAGAGGATAGTAGTACACATGGTTAACATATGAAAATGGTAAGGCCCATTTCTTTTGCAAGAAATGTTCTGGGATGCATGGTGACGCTATGAGCATAACTGCCTTACCTGACTGCATGATATGTCTAAAAGAAATCAAGTGAAGATAATGGGAACTCTGGTAGTTGCTAGAACTGGGGAAAGGAATCATCAGCATGTCTATTTGCCATAGACCTAAACCTTCTGATTCCTTTTGTATGTACATTAACGTACATCTGAAACAAGAAACTGGGAAGCTTGATGCTTTCTGCCTAGAGAGTAGATACTTTTACATTCTGACTACCCTGAAACATCAGTTTCTTGATTGTTGCCCTCAATTTGAGCTTTTCCTGGAACACTTGTGACATTACAGCTTGAACAGTTTGGCCTGCCCCTGGAATCCCAAATCTTGATGATGGAACGTGACAACAGTTTGTTCCCTAAATAATCCCATCATACTTAAGGAAAGTTCTTGGCAGTAGCTTATCTCTAAGTAATCCCATCACAGGAAAATTCTTGGCAGTCAGTTCTTAAAAAAATGGAGAAACTTAGTTTAAAATATTAAACCAAATAAATAACATGATCACATTAAAAAATAAAACAAGAAAGGATTAAGTGAAGAGAGGGGAAAGACAGATCTGATTGGACTTTTTCCATTGCAAATTAATGTACAGCTGCTTGGGGCAGAGTCATGATGCTGGGTTCTTCTTGCAGTAATTAGAAAGCCAGTGCTGCCAAAAGCTGTTTTCCCATCTGCCACTCAGTTTGTGGGATGTTCCTAAAGCCCCTCTCAGAAGGCTGGTCTTCACTGATCCCACTCAGCCATGAAACATGCAGCACACATTACATCAACAAAACAACCCTAGAAAAAGAAACTGTGAGAGTAGTTCACTCTGTAATCACTTCACAAACTATTTGAAAATCTCAGGGAAAGCAAAGCCTTGATTCTGAAAAGAACAAAAACTTTGTCCATGTTAGAAGTTCTCATGGAGAGGGAGGAATGGTTGCCCTTTCAACCAACCTTTAAAGTGTTACATGGCATTTTTTATCTTTTTTCTCTGTTTTGAGTTGCTTTAGAAACAGGCTTAGGATGTTTTGATATCAGCCAGATTTTGATTTTGGAAAGCTGTATCTTGTTTTTATTTTCAAAAGGTCAAGACTCAAGATTATGAAGAAAGGGTACTGATTACTGATTAATTTCCATTTTTGTGATGGGGAAATGATGGGGAATTAACTGAGTTTAGTATTGGTTGCAGAGGAATAATAAGGGAGAAAATCTCCTGTTGGAATGTATAATCTTAGAAATCTCTCAGGTCTCTTTTTCTGCAAGTGCATTGTCTTATTCTATAACACATCACTTATTAGCTGTTCTGATTTTATATGTATTAGAAGATGAAATTTCCATTGGATCACTCAGTTGTCATACTGATTTCTGTATTTCCCACATGGATCAGAACCACTTAATGAATATTCAGTATGTGGAAGTTAAACTGACCACTTTTAACGTTAATATGTTATAATGAGGCAAGGGAATATTCAATCAATGTTATACATAATACCTCCATGTGTTTTTTTGTTGCATGTGAGCTTAAGTTTTCTTAAATGTAGCACATTGATTTTTGAGAGGCTGATATAGAGGGCTATTTTTTAAAACTCTGATAAGCGGAGATATTTCAGATATTTCAGACTCATTAAGAAAAAATGCCATATAGTTCCTTAGTAAAACTAATACTGAACTCCATAAATGTTTAGCACTGGAAATAGTATAAAGCCTTATAATTTGAAATGTAGCTCATTATTGACAGATTTTAAGCCTGATGAGGTAGGTATGAGTTTAATGGTGTTACTTAGACACATCTTCACTTTGTTGCCATTAAAGTTTTTCACATACAAAGTTCCAACAAAATATTTAACTCTGTTCTTTAGCATGGACAAGTAAACCTGTCCTGTACTCAGGCCAAGGTGGTCTTTCAGCCTACATGGGGTATTTGGATTTTGCAGTGTGTGACAGCTAGACTCTCTGGAGCTTTTAAGGAGAAATATATCCTCACAGTCAGCTCCAAAGGTTTCAGCACTCTGCAAGTAAACAGCTAGCAACATGTCATCCTTCAGATGAATAGCTGATTGGACTCTTTAGTTCTGGTAAGACAGAAACAGTTGCTGATACCTAAACTGGCAGAGAATTGCAGAGCAGACCCCAACAGCAGACACATGTTGATCCTGAACCACCCATTGGGTGAGCTGGCAGAGCTTCCCGCAACAGGTACAGCTCTTGGTAGAGCAGTGGGAAGAGGTCATTGCACAGCATGCTCGTAGTCATGGCTTGCTAGCCACTTTTGGAAAAATTTCCTTAACATCTCTGCTACCCAGCAGCACTATTTTTATCTGTTTCCGAGCCTTTTTTGGATGAGCTGATGAGCCCAGCAACTCAAGAGTAGAAGTAATGCTGTGACCTTTGCTGTATCACATAAGCACTACCACACACATAGTGCCCAGTATTAAAAATACAGCGAGAGAGAGAGAGACAATAAACCTCTTTCAAACAGTGGCTGAAATGAGTGATGCAGAATGACAAAAGTAAATGTATTCCTTTGGCCTTTCTTACTTCCTTTTTGCTCACATCAGTGCTACAATATAAATCACATGCCTACACAGAGCACATTAACTATTGCTATACCTCTGGTAAATCATAGCCTCCATAGGTAAATACTAAGAACTTTTTCTTACTGAGCAAGTGGGTATAACAACTGCACAAAAGAAATACTTGCAAAATGAAAGACACCTAATCATAATGAATAACTAGAATATATTAGTATAACATGCTTAAATGTGTCATATACAGACAAGAGGTTTAGTTGGATTAGTATTAATAGCTGGAGTAGCATTGAAACAGACTAAGCATCTAAGAGATTTCATGATCATGTATCTGGGAGGATTTCTGAGTTATTTTAACAGGATTCTTGGCACATCAGCTCATATCTTTGAGCGTCAGTTTACTCCCATGATAATGATGAAAATCAAGCATATTAAACTGTTCTGAGTATCATACAGAGCTTTCACATAAACTGAAGGTGCAACACTAAATGCAAAAAAAAACATCTTTGGCTGTCTGTATGAACATTAGACTGGCTGTTACAGAACCTACCAGATACTTTAAAGAGGTACAGTGTTACAGAGCATACTACATGTAATAAAATTGAAATAAAGTGTAGTTGAAGAAAGTGAGGTACACTTCATAGCAAAGTGTTTTTAACATTTGTTATAATGGATGTGTCATGAAAGAAAATATTTACAGTACTTTGCAAAAAATATAATTTTACCAAACCAGCAGTAAAATCAACCCAAAATTAATCTCCACTCATGTTACAGAAACAATGCAACATGAATAAAATCAACCCCAAATTGATCTCCACTCATGATATGGAAACAATGCAACATGAATATATGTTGCAGAAAAGTAAGAACGCAAGAATGCAGAGCAGCTTGATTTACGACACAAATAAATGTAAGGGATATTAGTAAGATTAGTGTATAGGAGTGTTAACACAAATCAAAACATGCAGTACCAAATTGGATTGCTTGCTGCACAACGGAAGAACAGCAGTCTAATAGAGAAGACATAGTATGTCATAAAAAAAGCAGAGTAGCTTCCAAGTATTAAATAAATATATTGATGTCATTAATAATGGGATAGTGCTGGATCTTGTGCCTGTTCTTATTAAACATCCTCATTAATAATCTGAACCAAAGGGGTAAAGTTGTTATTAATGACATTTGCTGCTGCTGCTACGTTGTGAAGTTGCAAACACACTCAAAGGATATTAAGGCACCTGAAAAGACTAGGAATAGGAACAGAAATTTAATTTAGAATCAACTGAGAAAATGCATGTGCTATGATTTTGCTATCTTCACTGCATAATTAACTGAAGTTTAGGAATTCCTGAGACATACATAAATAGAAGCATGCATATAAAAGGCATTGAATAGTTCGGCTTCAATTGGAGAGAAAAGACTGAGAAGAGGAACTTTAAACTGTAGAGTGTGATAGAAGAGCCTGATGAAAAATATTTTACAATGTAATATGGATTGATTTCTCGTGTATTTTGGGCTGCACATGCATATGTACCATAGCATATGGCAGGAATTATGGTGCCATAAGACCCCTACCTTCGATATGTGTATATCATCAGAGTCACATTGAAGTAAATGTTTTAGAGAAAAGGACATGATCCTTGGACATTAAGT
The DNA here is from genome assembly GCA_013400535.1 of Scopus umbretta. Lineage (NCBI taxonomy): Eukaryota > Metazoa > Chordata > Aves > Pelecaniformes > Scopidae > Scopus > Scopus umbretta. The sequence goes on along the minus strand of VZTL01071047.1, from coordinate 4,808 downwards.
CATAACCTGAATATGGAGTTATAAGTTAAGTAAGTTATTCTAGGGAATCTGCAGAAGCACAAGAACAAGTAAGCAAGCAAAAAGTTCACTGAGCAAGGAAAGTCTTATCTATGACCGAAGTTTAAAAATCATAGGTAAATTTCTGTTGTGCTTTTAAATGACAAAGGGCAAGTCTTTGTTTCAGTAACAAATATGTTAAAAGTGATGGTTAACTCGGGTGTTCTGTATGGGTATATTGTCTGAAGCCTTGACGATAGAGATTTCTTTACATGGGGAAAAAATCTTCCATGAGAAAACAGGAAAGTCAGATCATCTGGCAAAGTAAAAAACAAACTTGACAAAATAATAAAGAGTTTAAAAGCAACATTCCTTCAAGTTGTAAAGATAGCTCCATAGATTAAGATGGGCTTACACAACTTCCCCAGCTTCTCTAAATATTATCAATATTTGTATCCATCAGTGCCAAGTATCTATTAATATCTGGTATGTTAAACATATTAATGATAAAGTATGGGGTTTTTAAACTTCACTGAAATAAGCCACCCATGCATTTCTATTTTCAGTTTTCATAAAATTGAAATAAATTATGATATCTTAAAATACTGTATGACATTTATCAAAGCAGTTTAAATGATTTGTCAAGAGTTCAGCAGGAAATAATCACATATTTTACAGGAAGTATTTGACTGATATTTTCCTTTGGTTTAGATCTGGTTGTCATTACAGTACAATGCATGCTATGCAGAATACAGATTCATGTGTTGCACAGAAAACTCAGTATGGAAACCCTCAGGAAATATAAAAAATTTCTGCACAAGTACTCTGGTTCATTTTAAGAGAAAGGATATACGTACATCCCTTGCAATGCCATTAATATCTCAGCCTTAACTCATATCATTTTGAGAAGCTAGTCAAGTCTTCAAGTATGGAAAATATAAAGATGAGCATTCAAAACCAGCCATTTCTTACAAAACATAAATACCTAGTGCTGAGTTGCTGACAAAATAGTTTAACTGCTGTTAATGCCATAGGGCCAAGAGAAAGGAAGGCATCCACTGGATTTCATTCTTAAGTGTTATCAAAAATAATCAACTGTAAGAGCCTTTTTCACAGTAAATAATGTATATACTGAGTTAGGCACCCTTCTAATGAATCACCAGTTAGGCAAAATGTGTTGAATGTTCTCTACAAACATGTAAAATCCATAAGTTGTAAGTTAGGTTCTGTTGTGGTTTAACCCCAATCGGTAACTAAGCACCACACAGCCGCTCGCTCACCCTCCCCCTGCCCCGGTGGGATGGGGGAGAGAACCGAAAAAAACCCCTAAAACCTGTGAGCTGCGATAAGGGCAGTTTAATAGGACAGCAGAGAAAAAAGGAAAGTAGTAATAATAATAATAAAGGAAAATACAGAACAAGTGATGCACAATGCAATTGCTCACCACCCACCGACCGATGCCCAGCCCGTTCCCAAGCAGCAATCGCTGCCCCCCAGCCAACTCCCCCCAGTTTCTATACTGAGCATGACTCCATAGGGTATGGAATAGCCCTAGGGCCAGTTGGGGTCAGCTGTCCTGCCTGTGCTCCCTCCCAGCTTCTTGTGCACCCGGCAGAGCATGGGAAGCTGAAAAGTCCTTGACTAGACTAAACACTACTGACCAACAACTAAAACATGAGAGTGTTATCAGCATTGTTCTCATACTAAGCCCAAAACACAGCACTATAGCAGCTACTAGGAAGAAAATGAATTCTGAATTAAGCTAAAACCAGGACAGGTTCATTTTGATGCAGTTCTGTTACTGGTTGCCTATGTCATACTGTTTTTTTCAGTTCTTTAGTGCTGGACAAGCGAAATTTTCCTCAGGCAGGGTCAGCATTTCTGGTATTAAAATAAATTGTATATTGTAAATTGACATTGCTTGCAGGTGAATAAACATTGTAATGCCAAGTTTAATATTCAAGTACAAAAGCCATATACACCAATGTTTCCAAAAAAGTGATGAAAAAGTAAACTGAGTTTGTGAAACTTTTTCAAGCCTCTTAATGATGTTGCAGTAATTAAGACTGCTACAGAAATGAGCACACTTTGCTCAGCAGATCAGAGATACATTTGTGGATTGGCTAGTAGCAGCTTGAACCTGGAAGTTCAAAGGAAAGTAAAAGTATACAATTCTACAATGTCGTTCAGTATCCCACTGCAGATAAAGAAAGATATTCTGGTATTCATGCTAACAGTAACTACTGTAATATTTCAGGTAAAAGAGTATATGTCTCTAAGGGATTATACGTGCAATTAATTAGGGATCAGAATCGGGAATAGCTTCTCAAATAATTTCTGCTTTTCCCTGTAAGATAATTTCAGAACTGTCAGTAATATAAATGAATAACAGTAGCAACGCTATCTGGCACTAATTATAGCACTTACCAATACTGTGATAATAAAGATTGCCTTCTGCAATGGTAATAGCTAGCATTTGAATGGTGCCTTTCATCTCCAAAAATCCCCAAATACTCTACAAATTAGAGATCTGATCTTTGTGGGTATTTGTAAATCCTTGATGAAGGAGGTCTGAGACAGAAAGACTATAGCTTTTTTATCATCTATATGTCTGATGAACCTGTCATCTTTAGAAGCCCACATTGATTTCTGGAGGTTAAGTTACTCAAACAGAAAAAATCATTGGGACATCAGGAATAAAACCAAGTGTGCAAACCACATCTCCAAAACCTTGAATATTTATTTATTGACAAAAATGTTCAAAACATTGTACTTTGAAATGGTATTTATTTTTCCTTCCTCCATCTTTTCATTTCTTTCATAAATATCATTTTCCTTTACCCAGTTACTTACATGTAAATATACAAAACTCCTTGTAGGAGAGGCATGGCTTACCATACACATTTGTTATACTTTTTACCAGTATAATTGTACCATTGCCACTCAGGCATAACTCCCATCAATTTATCTGAGACTTTTAGAACTTGGAATTTGGTAAACAGAAGTTCTTCATTTGACATAGAAATGTGGCAACTATGAGCCAGCACAGAGTTTAGCAAAATACATAAATAAACGATTCTAGCCAAGCTGCAGGAAACAATCAAAAAGCTGCGCAGTATAAGAGGAGCTGAGATAGAGACAGGTGGATTCAGGACCATGCCCCTGTAACAGACACCACTGATAATGAGCCACCTTGGAACCTGGTGACCCACAAAAGTAGAACTCCACCCTCCAGCATCACAACCAAAAACAGATATGAAGCTTTAACAACCATAGACACCCACAAGCAATGTCTGCAAGGAGAAACTGTACCAGCAGCACAGCAGCACAAAGGAAGAATGAGAGATCTGTGTGCAGTCACAGGGTCATGATCTCATTGTGGTTATAGAGATATGGTGGGATGGCTCACATGACTGGAATGCTGTCATGGATGGCTATGCACTTTTTAGGAAAGACAGGCCAGAAAGGCAAGGTGGTGGAGTTGCTCTTTATGTGAGAGAGCAACTGAAACGTATTGAGATCTGCCTAGGGATGGATGAAGAATGAGTCGAGAGCTTACGGGTAAGAATTAAGGGGCAGTCTAACATGGGTGACACTGTTGTGGGTGTTTACTAAGGCCATCTGATCAGGAAGAAGAAGTCAATAAGGCAGCTGAAAGCAGCTTCATCATCACAGGCCCTGGTTCTCAGGGGCAACTTGAATCACCCAACTACCAGCTTGAAAGGCAACACAGCTAGGCACACACAGTCCAGGAGGTTCCTGCAGACCATTTTGACACAGGTTGTGGAGGAGCCAATGCGGAAAGGTATGCTGCTGGGCCTTGTACTAACCAACAAAGAAGGACTGATTGGGGATGTGAAGGTTGGGGGTAGCCTTGGCTGCAGTAACCATGAGATGGTCACTGCAATAATTAAGATTATGACCCTGGACTTCAGGAGAGCTAACTTGGGCCTCTTCAAGGACCTACTTGGAGGAATCCCATGGATTAGGGCTCTAGAACATAGGGGAGTCCAAGAGAGCTGGTTAATAGTCAATCATCACTTCCTCCAAGCTCAAGATTGATGCATCCCTGTGAGTAAGAAATCAAGCGAAGGGGGCAGGACACCTGCCTGGATAAGCAAGGAGATTCTGTCAAAACTGAAATGGACAAAGGAAGTTTACAGAATGTAGAAAAAGGGACAGGACACTTGGGAGGAATATGGGAATGTTGTCAGAGTATGCAGTGATGCAGTGAGGAAGTCTAATGTCCACTTGCAATTAAATCTGGCAAGGGATGTCAAAGGAAAGGCAAGGAAAAACAAAAAGGGTTTCTTCAAGTACATCAGTAGCAAAAGGAAGACTAGGGAAAATGTGGACCCACTGCTGAACGCGGTGGGTGCCCTGGTGATGGAGAATACAGGAAAGGCAGAGTTACTGAATGCCTTCCTTGTTTCAGTCTTTACTGCTAAGACCAGCTGTGAGGAAACCCAGACCCTGGAGGTAGGAGAGAAAGTCTGGAGAAAGGAAGACTTTCCCTTGGTCAAGGAGGGTCAAGTTAGAGATCATTTAGGCAAATGGTACACCAACAAATCCATGGGCCCTGATGGGATGCACCCATGAGTGCTGAGAAAGCTGGCAGATGTTATTGCTAAGCCACTCTCCATCATCTTTGAAAGGTCATGGAGAACAGGAGAGGAGCCTGAGGACTGGAGGAAAGTCAGTGTTACTCCAATCTTCACAAAGGGCAAGAAGGAGGACCCAGGAAACTACAAGCCAGTCAACCTCACCTCCATCCCTGCAAAGGTGATGCAACAGCTCATTCTGGATGTCAT